>APFE030747717.1:102493-135383 GCA_000404065.3 Pinus taeda | reverse complement strand
TTATTCTTACTGGTAGTGATCCCATCCTTATAAACCATGTGAAGTCCAGCCTTAAAAAGAAATTTGAAATGACAGACTTAGGACACTTACACTATTTTCTCGGTCTTCAAGTCTTGCAATCCAAGGAGGGTATTTCCCTTTCCCAGTCCAAGTATGCTTGTGATATTCTTCGTCATTTTAACATGGAAGATTGTAAGCCAACTCCTTCTCCCTTTCAGTCTGGAGTCAAACTTTCAGTCTCTTGTACTTCTCCTGAAGTTGATGCTACCTTATACCGTCAACTTGTAGGAAAACTCTTGTATTTAACCCATACTCGTCCTGACCTTTCCTTTTTTGTTGGCCTTGTTGCTCGTTTTATGCAAAACCCCCGTGAAAGTCATTGGAAAGCAGCTAAAAGAATACTTCGTTATGTTCGAGGTACAGTACAGTTTGGGATTCATTACAGTGCCAAAGCAGCTCCTCTATTAGTTGGTTTCACTGATTTTGATTGGGCTAGTGACCCTGATGATCGGAAGTCTACTACCGGTTATGTCTTCACTCTTGGATCAGGACCTATTACATGGGCTTGTAAGAAACAGGCTGCCATTTCTCTTTCGTCAGTAGAAGCAGAGTATCGTGGTGTCATGGAAGCTAGTAAGGAAGCCTTGTGGCTTCGTCAGATCCTATCAGAATTTGGCTTTGAGCAGCAGCATCCGACTACACTTTGGTGTGATAATCAAAGTGCCATTCAGCTTTGCAAAGATCCAGTTCAGCATCAGCGCAGCAAACACATTGAACTACACATGCACTTCATCAGAAAGCTCATTCATGACCATGTTCTTGAAGTGCAATATTGTTCAACAGATGATCAGGTTGCAGACATCTTCACAAAGGCTCTCACAGAGGCGAAGTTCACTAAACTTCGATATATGCTTGGAGTTCAGGAAGTTGTCACTAAGGGGGGATAGGCTCTAGTGCCTCCTTCCTTCTCCTATTGTGTCATATTTGTAAATCCTTCAATCCTATCCCAAGTTGTTCTTAAGGGGGGATGTTAGGATATTCCGACACATAGGAAATAGTTAAGTTCAACTTGGTCTAGTATAGAGTTAGGTATAGAGTTATGTAAAGTGTGTTTCTTTACCGTTGTACATTTTGTAACTTACAATCCGACGGTCACGATATGTAGTGATCCGACGGTTCATTCTCTCCTCGGTATTACCGACACTTGATCCGTGGCTTGACACCCGATTGGTCCATGAATTCTATTTAAAGCGCATGGAGGGTCATTTGTAGGTTAACCGTGCATGAGAGAAGCTTATGTAAATTTTCATTCTTTTATTAATAAATTGCCTGTAGTAGCCACGTTGGCGCAGGCCGTGGACTGTTTCCCTCTCTGAGGGTTTTAACCACGTCAAAATACTGGTGTATTGATCTGTGATCTGTTTGTGAGCGGTGTCCTTTTGGTGTTCTGTATAAGGAACTTACCCTGTAAATTCCTACAGGCTTCTGATACGAGTTGGTGTCCATAGTTGCCTATCTTAGGAATACACACAGGTGGCTATGGAGGGGAATCCTATGGCACTTGAGTTTGACGTTGTATCACATTCAACAATACTTCTGGAGGACACCCTTACAAAGTTTGGAGGCTTGCATGGGAAAAGGATGTTGTATGGAGGTTAGTGTAACTACCTCTGATACCTTCGCTAGTAGGCTTGGGGCATAATTACCCTAGACTATTTTCGAAAGGCCCTTATTATTAACTTTCTTGTATTTCGGTGTTTGGTCCTAATCACTCGGAGTGGAAATACTTGGAAGTTGTTTGATTGCTGATATATTTAGGGATATTTTAGTGAGTGTTCTGTGCTCCTAGTCAGCCTAAATTTTCAATTTTCTTGAGTATTTAAGTAGATTTTGTAAAATAATTCAAAGTGGCTAACCGACCATCTCGACAGTCTCAGAGGCTTCGTGGGCTTTCACCTACGAGTCCAGAGCCTTTTCCTAGAAGGCGTAGGAGCGATTCTACTAGTGGTATCCAACCAGTGGCAACAGGTGCATTGTAGGTTGATCCTCCACTTGTGGGCATTAGTTCATAAGATAGACCTGGTCCTAGCAAAAAGTTAGAGAGGAACACACCAGTTCTTTCTCAAGTACTCTTCCAGCTGGAAGATAGTATTGAAGTAGAAGAGCTTTCAAATTCGATTGCAACTTCGAATTCTCCTCTTCCTCCTGATCATCTAGACGTACTATTATACGTTGGAACTCTGACTCATAGGCCTTCAAGCCCAAGTCCATATACATCTATCCCTTCGATGACCACTGTTGGAAGCATAGCATCCATGACGATTGTTGTCATCATGCAGACTTCTATATGTGTACAATGGGGAGGAACTATTTCCATCCCTTCTAACGCTCCCAACAAATCTATATTTGGGTCTACTTCCATTCTGTCGACGAGTGGAAGTTCTCAAGCTAATGCATCCAGTTTTGGGTTTTTCCCTTTTGGAATGCCCTATCAAGGTATTCCTTCAGTTCCTTTGAAGATGCCATCAACTACCTCTACATCCATGATGACTGGATCGGATTCTTTTCAGGGTTTCCCATTTGGAAGTGGTCATATACCGCATTCCAATCTGATAATAGGGCCTATGCCTTTTCCATTTACAAGTCAAGGTAGTAACCCCTTTAAGAGTTGGACAAACCCTATGGTTAGTGGGGTAGGAGTTGGGAGTCAATTTTTCGCCCAATAAGGGAATGTACTATATTCCTTGGTTAATTCATTTAAAAGTTTTTTCACCCTTTGCTAATGCTTGGAACCCTTATTAGGGGCTATCAGCTCCTTTCAATACTTTACTAGGGGGTAACTTCATTGGTTACGGGGGCTTTTCGGTAGGGGTTGGTCAAAATCCAAATTTTGTTGGACCACAAGGATCACCCTTTGGTTCTGTAGTGTCTATGAGTTACTTCAGCCAACCTGGTGCCTTTCAAAATCTAGGTCATTATTTCAAACCTACGGGAACTCCGCCTAGTCCGGATGGAATTCCCAAGGTCCTCCATGACTTCCTTTTCTGGCCACCTTTAATTTTCCTGACTTGACTAAACTGACAAATGATCCAATTAGGTACAATATGGCTTGGCCTCCGGTCCCAACTAAACTTCCATCAGATATTCCAAAATTTGAAGGGAAGAATGGTGAAGACCCGGGAGACCATGTGACCACTTTCCACTTATGGTGGTCATCCAACTCCCTGATAGATGATCCAATCAAGGTGACGTTATTTCAGTGCACCATAACTGAGAATGTGGCCAAATGGTATATAGAGTTTCCACGGTGCAACCTTAATTCTTTCGCTGATTTTGCTAATATTTTCTTGAACCATTTTCAGTTGCATTTCCACTATGAAGCCAAAACTGAGCTTCTAGCCAATTTTCATCAAGACATGACAATGCACATTTTAGATCATATTCAAGAATGGAGACAGAGAAAGAGGCTTATCAAAGCTGAAATTCAACCTGATTTCTATCTCGAATGGTTTCTCAAATCTTTATAACTTGAGATCTCCAAGGATGTTTCCCTTTTGGGTGTTTATTCGGAAGAGCAGGCTATTTTTCGAGCCCAGCAATTAGAACTGATATATTCTCAGTCTGGGACTCTTCAAAAAATCCTACGTGACGCTCCTGAATCTAAGGTTGATTTAGCCAAACCAAAGCCAATCCCTCATGTCGATGGTATATTTGGATCAATTTACGCAAATACGGTGAACCTTTTGAACCAATTGCAGAAGTTGTCTCTACAAACTGCTTCTTCTAACTAGGCAACACCATCTACACCTACACCCTCCCAACCTACCTCCATTAACATCATCCAGGCTTATAACCCCAAAGGAAATAAACAATCTAATGGGAAGAAGAAGGGACGAGGTAAGAAGAAGAACCAGGAAGGGAAGGGTAATGCAAACAAACCTGACAATGGTGCTAGTGAGGGTAGAAAAGAGTCCAAAAAGAAGGTTAAATTTCCATGCAACTTATGCAATGGAGATCATTTGACTCATCTCTGCCCCAAGATTCAAGATGCCTAGTGCTTGTTAGGGCAGAAAGGGTCCTCTAGATCCGAAGCTATCCTAACTAACCCTTTCTGCAACGGTAGCAATTACTTGTTGGTGCAAACTCAAATGCTGGTACCTCTGCAGGGGAAACCAGGAAGGGGAAAATTCCTCAAATGTTTATATGATGAACTCTCATGTCAACGTTGCCACACGAGTATGCGATTATAGCGAAATGGAAACATCCAAGGCAAAATCTGTTCCCGAAATTGCAGAACCACTTCATATTGAGTGACCCTCTGTTGAGTCTCTACCTTGGATACTGAAAGGTTCTGCAAAGTGCTCGACTATTAACCCTAATGCTAGGGTAGCCCAAAACTACTTGATTGTAGAAGATCTGGCTCAAAGTCCTTGCGCTATGTCTGCATTGTAGGTACTCAAGTTGTGTCCTACTCAGAGAAGTGCTTTGCTTTTGGCGATCGGGGTAGTAGATCCAAAAAATTCTTTAGTGCTCACTTTTGATATGCTAAATGTTAAAAAGAGACTTCCCCACCATATGGCTTTCCATATAAAGTCTACTTACCGAAAAACCAATATTTTTGGCACAATTATAGATGAGGGAGGTTCCACATGCGTAATGTCTATGTCATGTTGGAAGGCCATTACACCACATTTAGTTGTTCCTTCACCGACTCTCTTAACAGCATTTGATGGTCATTCTCATAGGCCACACAGAATTATCTCGACTTTTCCTATATGTGTTGGAGGAAAGGTCATTAATATTGAGTTAGAAATCATTGATGCCAACTTGGATTACAACCTCCTCTTAGGAAGGAATTGGATTTATGAGATGGATGCCATAGTTTCATCTCTATTATGCATCCTTTCTTTTCCTCACGAGGGGAGAATTGTTAAAATTGATCAGTTAGATTATTCTCCGGGTGACTCTCAAGCAGCTTCAGATTCTACCATTCCGTTGGTGGATAATACCCGTCAACCTATAGATAATTTAGGAGTTGGGATGTACTCTTCCTTGATGGGTGTATTTGATCTCCCCCCTCCTACAGCTAGAATCGATGCAATTTCATCCTCCAAGGGGAATTTACGGAAAGATTTCTTGTGAAATCATTATTTTTCAGACCCTCAGACCTTACCTTCATCTATGACCACATTAGATGGAGGGAAAGTTGGTGGAATGACATTTCCTATGTCTACAAAAGAACTTAGCTATCAATCTATCGATAACTCTACAAACAACCATCCCACTCCTTTCTCAGAGGAGGAGTTAGATGGTGATGTGGCTCTAGCTTGGACCCTTGACTCTACTTTTTCTTTGGATTGCTTACATACAATTTTACCATCTAAGGATGAAATTTTAGAAGCAACGACAACTCTAGATTGACCATGGGAAGATTTACATCATCGTTCATATTTTCTTCCTCCATTGCATGAAGTTGAATCCAAGTTCTCCAATCTGCTTACTAGCGATGTTTATATAGTTTCAAACCCTTTGTATCTAGCAGAATTATCTTCTGAAGGTGATACATCAGTTATCTCAAGAAATGTACCTATAAACATCTCTAGGAACAAGCTGGTGGAGCCCCCAGATGGGCTCTACCTTAAGAAGTATTTGGCTTAGGTTCTGGCCGAGCAATTGCTTGTTTGTATATATTGTATTTTTGTACATATTTTTTGGGCATTTTGTGATATCGACATTTTTTTGATCTGATTTGGCAGGTGTTGATGGATGACTTGATATATTTCAAATTCGCCAATGGTGCTAGTCGGCACACTCGGAATCTTGCTTCCGTAGCTTGGGCGATTTATTATCCATCTAGTCAGTTGATAGTGTCAAGGGGAGTATATATTGGTCCCACTTCAAATAACATTTCCGAATATACTACCATTATTAATTTACTATCCGAAGCAATTTCTTATGGAATTGATTAGTTGGTGGTTTATGTTGACTCATAGCTGGTAGTGTCACAATTAAATAACATTTACCAGGTTCGTGATCCTTATTTATATCGCCAATTTTTGAGAGTGAGAGTGTTGCAATGATCATTTGTTTATATTACATATGTGCACTTTCCATGATCTGAGAATTCATTAACGGACTCTATCGCTAATCAAGCATTAGATTGGCATATAAATCATTCATTAAATGAAGTAAACATAAAAAATTTGGATCTGTATATATATCATAAAATTGCCTATGTATACATAAAGTGTTCAAAAAATAATATACAAAATTGGGACTAAATGCCCATAATCATGTCCAGTCTATCTATCAACCCAGCTCAGGATGACCAGCTAAGAAGTTAACTACTGAATTGGCCACACGCTGAAGTATGCGAACCCAGTCCCGTGGTACTCCTACCACACAGCACTACATATCCTCAGGTAGATCCTCTAGGGCTATCATCGATACCTGGTGAGCCAATCTCACCAAGTTTCTTTGAACTCCGTATAGGACTCTCTCTGTCTCAGTCATTGCCTCTCCGCACCTCTTCCGCGATGCCTGTGCCTCAGGAATACATCTGGTCTCACTGGACCCACATCTAGAGTATGATCATTTTGTCATTATTTTGTCCCATCAAAAATATTTGTAAGTTAATTTCATATTAAAAAAAAAAAATCTTAAAAATTGACAAAAACTTAAAAAATTGTTACCTATGTCTCACCATGTTGCATTTGGTGGCAACACCAAGTCTAGATCTACTTGGAAATCAATGCCAACATATGGGTAGTGGTCAACTGTGATGATCTGTTGGTCCCACCAGGCGAAAAACTCATCATCGAAAGTCATCCTAGGCATGTCCCTCCCTCCAAGGAATTTCATCAAGTCAACCCATCTTCCCATCTGAGGATCTTGCCGGCTGCTGATGAAGACAGATACTTTGGGACGTAGCCCAGGTACCTTCTCGAAGAAGAAGGAGCATAACATAGTCCCATATCCAAATTTCTTTGTCTGAACTTTTTGAATGGAGGTCAGTTGGCTCTTCATGTTGGTTAGAAAAGGTGTGCACCAATTGAAAACCATGGTTAGGCATTCCACTGCCAGGCTCATGGAGACTTGTGAAGCATGATGTAGTGAAGTTGATCTATTTATCCTCGCAATGGTAAACAGCAGAATCCTCAGAGATAAACTATCCATGTTGTTGATTGGAATCTGACTTCCAATCTTTTCCAGATGCCCAAGGCAATATATATGTACATAGTCGGTTAGAAAACCATGTTCACTCGCCAATTTTTAAATCATGATGTGATGGTCGAGGCATCTTTTACATGGGCATCTTAGTTAGAACCTCACTGACATTGGTTACCCATGTTGTTATACTAAGTAGGCTCGAGATTCCTCTTTAGTCTCGCCATGACTTATGCGTTAAGGACACATTCTCCTTGCTTCTATGCTTATTTATGGCCTTATACCCTAGAGGCTCCTTTGTGTTGAGTTCTACTGCTACATTGCATTTTGACTATTTGCAGGTTTTGGCCTTGAGATGACTTCACTTGGACTCGTGTTTAAGCCACTTATTTGACCATATCTTCTGCAAAATCAACCATGCAATCACTTAGCTTCTGCAACTTGACACATCCTTTGACCCATGGAAGGAACATCCCTTTTAGTGTCTCCTTGACCAGTTACGCCTCCCTGTATTGAGCATAGGATTGTTTTCATCCGAGGAACTAGATCAGCTATTTCTATGACACTCGTTCTTTCCACTATACTATAGAATTCTTTTATTCTTTTTCCAGCTTAAAGAAAAATACAAAAAATTATATATTCCAAAAAGAGTGGGAACGGACAACATTTCCATATATTGTTGGCAGCTAGAGTTAGTCATGTCACCCTTGAACGAAGCACTCAAAAGAAAGTCTCTCCTCCATTTTGGGTAGGATTTAATTTGACTTAGGTACACCTTAACCTTTTTATTGAGTTAGTTCTCCTCTGATTGGTTATCTCTTCCAATCATATGGAGAGTTCGCTCATGCCTCCTGCATGACGAACTTATACAGAGTTATCATATGCTTCCATATAGTCATCATTGAGTTGTGCTTTTGCTCAAGGGAAGTAAGCCTAAGTCGACCTCTCTGTGGTGTCTCTTGACCTATTTTTCAGTCGGCCTCTCTGTGGTGTCTCTTGACCTATTTTTCAGTCGGCCATCCCTAGTTGTCAGTATCATGTTTGTCATCACATCAATTATATTGGTCCTTTGCTCATGCCAATTTGAGAAGGTCTCCATTGACTTCTTGTTGGTGGGTCTTGTCCTTATCGACAATGACATATTGATCTGAGGGCAGCCCTAGAGCTACACCCTGGCCCGATTTTCACTATTGATAGGTCACCTTGTGCTTAGCATCCATCTGTATCATGGGTCTTTGACTGAGTTGTTTCCCTCGTTGGGTTGTGTTATACTCTTTCCACGACTAACCTATGTAGTGAACCGGGGGGTTAGAGGGGGAGCGGAACCCCCCCTTCATTGTGCTGATTGCGCAGCGGGGGGGTCACGAGGGGGGCGACAGCCCCCCTTGTCTGGGGGGTTTGAGGAGGGCAGGTAGCCCCCCTCTACAGGGTTCGGGGCAGCGCCCCGAGAAATTTTCTTTTGGACCCTATATTAGGTTGGGCGAACCTACCTATGGTTTTCAGTCCATGGTTTTGGACGCGATGGTTTTCGGTCCATGGTATTGGATGCTTCAGCATGTATAAATATGTATTGTAACATTGAAAGGAATATAATGAAAAATCAAGCTGGTAGTCTCGGTTTTGAGATCCAGTGGGAAATCTCTGTGTATATGTGTTTTATGTGTTATGCTCTCGCATTTTTATTTTTCCTATGATTTAGAATTCGTATGCAGGTAATTTATGTACGGGGTTAAAACCTACAAAACAAACTACACAGAAAAGTGAAGAGACAAGGGCCCCCATGGCATAAACATAGTCGCGGCCAAGGAGAAGACTGAACTCTAAAACACCTTGGACAATCAGGAAGTCTATATAGATGTTTTTGCCTCCCAAAGTAACAAGGAACTTCGGGAGGATCCCTAATGGTTGACTGGTTCCTCCGTCAAATGCTAACAGATTCTGTGCGGTCGACACAAGCTGTGGGGAGCCCAAAGCTTGCCAAGTAGTGGAAGGCATAAGACTGACAGATGCACCCTCATCCAAGACAGTTCCAGGTACTGATTTATCATAAGCATGAACTGTAATCTGGAAAGGTACATGGGATGGAAGGCAGAAAGCAGTCAAATAATTCCAGTCAAAGGAAATGACCAAACTACTTAGTGGGGGAATCGTATGATTGCCCCCCTGCTCTACAGGAATCGATGATTGCCCCCCTGCTCTACAGGAATCGATGAAGGATTCTCTTGACTAGCAGGGATAGGAGGGTCATTTTTAGACTCAGGAGAATCCGACGAGACAAGAAGAACATGAGCAGGACACTCTTCTACAACATAATGATCAACAAGTGGCGAACCCAAATTGACACTCTCTCCGACCAACGGTTGGTTTGTAATAGGCTTAGCATAGCTAGGTTCGGAAAGAGGAGGATGGACAAAAGAAGAATATAAGTCAATCTCTTTGTCAATGGGGAGAGGGTCTGAAGAGAGCCTCTGATAACCAATGGGAATTTGGGGTGAAGAAGCTATAAGACTTTCCAAAATGGTGAAAACTTTATCCATGAGCGGACAAAGGTGAAGGGGATGGTTGCCTTGACATAGCCTACAGGGGAATCAAATCTTCCCTTTCTTCTTACCATTGCTAGTTGATAGGGTAGCATCACCATGAGCTTCAGAGGATGATGAGGGACGAGCCAGATCGTGAGACCATACTTCTAAAATCCTAGGAATGCTAGGACAATCATGAAGAATTGGTCACCCTTGCACAATTTACAAGGAAACTTAATCTTCTGCTGAGGAGCAAAAGGTGGTCTGACCTGAGGTGTACTCAGAGCAGTAGCTGTACAGGTGGCCTTGCATTTATCAGACTTCTTCTTCTTCTTCATCATCTTCTTCTTCTTCTTAGTCTCCTGGTTACTAGATGTGAAACTTTCACCAGGCAAAGGAGGAGAGGAGGAGGAAGAAATAGGGGAAGAAGGCGTAGGCTCAACCTTGGAATCAACATGTCTTGATTCAAATGAAGGAGACGATGGAACAGGAGTCTTGATACTTGGGACCACCGAGGTTGAAAATAACCATACGGGAAAACCAATGGTTAACCCAAGCAAAGACAGTGTTGCCATATACAGGGCACTGACATTTCCAAATGAAGGAAATGGACCAGGATTTCCATCTCAGGGAAACCCTTGGCCAGTAGACTCAGGAAATGTTGCCACTGAGAACGAGCTTGAAATACACTTTTATCACAACCAAGAACTCAAACTTTTACCAGGAATATTCCGTGGGTAGTAAATTTCATGACGCAAGAACAAAACTTGACCTTTTCATGTTTTAAGAGTTGAGAAAAGGACGAAAAGGTGACTCTATCTCTTTTGAGGTTTAATGAGCCTGAAAGGACAAGTGCTCAAATGAACCTTTTCTTTTAGGGAGTTCGAAAAGAAGCGAAAGTGACTACTATGGAGAACTAGGCAAAAGGTTTACCAGACAATCCGTAAAACTGCATATACACCTTGGCAGTCATATGAAAACCAAGGACTTTCCGTATGATAGTCAATCTTCTCGAATGATGTGTTCAGTACATTACAGTTTGCAAGGCGGCAGACATGGCTTCCTAAGGATATAGGATGATAACCTAGTGGAGTCTCCCAATATATACTCGATGGTACGTGGGAGCACAATTCCGTACTAGACCGCTATTGAGTCACAGAAGGAGGAATCACCCAACCTTGAGTGAGAACAATAGGGACTAGGTTTAACGACGCTAGAGCACGTCTCTAGCCTAGAGCTCTAAATAATGAGCGTTATGTTCCAATGCGTTGTTAGATTTATTCAATTCATTTTAAGGTTGATCTTGGATTATGTTTCAGTTTTCAGGCCTTACCGTATGTATATAATAAATCCTAGGATGCAGCTAGAATGAATGAAAAATCCTTTTCTTCAATGAACACCTACCTACGGGAGGGTAGAGAGATCATTTCCAAACCAAGAAAACCAAGACAAGCGAGTGCAAACACTGATGCATTGATACTACTAATGAAAGATTTAAAGTTCGATTTCCAATTTTTCAAACATGAAAATTCGTATGCTAAATGAATGCAAACTTTTGATTTTCTTTTCATTTTAAATTCAAAGAAGAAAACAAGCAAGTGTGAACTGATCGATCCAAACAATTGTGATCTACGCTTGGTAGTGAAGAAATCGAATCAACATAAAAAATTGGTTCAATAATTGACACTGAAAATCAACTAGAAAGAAAACAAGCAGCGAAAGAGCCTCAAGCAAATCACAAGAAGGTTGTGGATGAACCTTGAACAGACAAGTAACCCAAGCAAACGGTTTCTCGATGAAACTTCTAAAGGGCTAGGTCACATAGTAAAAAAATAACACAAGACTCACTCAATGAAATCAAAGAGACAATACCCTAACTAAAAGCAATCAAAACAAGCAAATGAGAGACAAGAAACAACAAGGGATAAGCAAGATTGATGAATTTAGGAGGTAAAGTTATAAAAACAACTTTACACGAATCATCGCAAGTGTTATACAGACAACTCGAGATGTCATCGCAAGTTTAGGTACCATCGCTAGTGATGCACATAAAACTTGAGATGTCATCACAAGTTTAGGTACCATCACTAGTGATGCACGGAAAACTTGAGATGTCATCGCAAATTTTACACTGACAACCCGAGATGATTGCGGAAGTACACCTATTTTCCGTGATGATGCGATTTCAAGAGTCGTTGCCGGAATTAAACTAGCAACCCGAGATCATCGCGGGTTAAAAGCTATAAAGTGGCGATGACGTCACGACTATACATGTTTTTTTCGCGATGATCCAATTTCCAAGATCGTCGCGATTGTGTGAGGTTATTCCGTGACGCACAACATTTTACAAAAGGGTGAGCGTGATGACAATGCGACTGTTAAAATTAAATCCATGATGATGTTCAAAACAATGACAGGCAAACCAAACTCCCAAATAAAAAACAACCAATCCTTCAATAAAATAGGGGCATCTCCCAGATCAACCCAGGAAACTCAGAGGACTGATAACTAATCCCCAAAAATTCAAAAGAGACCAATCAACAAAAATCAAGGTAAGAGAAAACAAGAAAAAACAAAGGCCAAAACCCTCCCCAGCGGAGTCGCCAAATTGTGATGCAAGAAAGTGTTCCCTCTGCGGACAGAGGCAACCCCTCTAGCCCTAGAGTGGGTCTAGTCACAAACAAGGACAGATCAACAATAGCTTTCCTTAAATAGTTAAATTTGGAGACCTATCTCAACCAGTGGTCGATGGAGTTCCGTTGTGTTGCTCTAGCTTCCGCTTCCTTCTCCTCAACGAGTGATCAACCTGAAACAAAGCAAAGGAAATACAACAAAGCACATAATCAGATACAACAATGAACTGTCTGATGAGATACTGCAACGATATGTACTTGAGTTTGAAAGAGGCAACATCCTCATAGATGCTCATGGGGGCGCCATGGGAGGACATTATGCAGGTAGAGAAACCACGAAGAGGATTCTATGCGCAGGGTTGTGGTGGCCAACCCTCCATGAGGACTCAAAAGTGTATGATGTGTGTCAAAGAACTGGCATGCCATCGTGAAGGGATGAGATGCCTTTAAATCCATAGATGATGTTGCAACCCTTTGAAAAATGGGTGATAGATTTTGTGGGACCCTTTCAGCCCCAAGGAAAGATGCGAGCAAGGTACATTATCACCGTGACAGAGTATTTGACTCATCGGGCTGAGGCACAGCCTGTGAAGGATTGCACAGGTGCAACTGTTGCAGAGTTCCTCTTTGAGCATGTATTGATGTGATTTGGCTGTTCAAAGATATTGATGAGTGATCACAATACACACTTTTTGAATGAGACGATCAGTGCATTGATGGAGGAATTTCAGGTATATCACTAGAAGAGCATGCCTTATCACCCATAGGCTAATGAGACGGTGGAAGTATTTGATAAAGTGCTCAAAAATGTGTTGATCAAGGTTTGAAATTCTCAAAAAAGTGATTGGGACCTATGCATACCTACATTAATATGGGCTTATTGAACGACATACAAGAAGTTGACTGGGCAAACCCCCTTTAGGCTTGTCTATGGTGTTGAAGCAGTAATGCCTATGGAATATATTGTGCCTAGTCTGCACATAGCGACGCTCACAGCTATGATGTATCATGGAGCCCTGGATGAAAGGCTCACACAGCTGGATGAGCTTGAGGAAGAGATATGTCTAGCTGAATTTCACCAATAGGTCCCAAAGCAGTGTGAAAAAGCCTGGCATGATCAACCCATTAAGCAGTGCACCTTTAAGGTAAATGGACCTGGTTTTTTTATATGACAGTAAGTTTGATAAATTTCCAGGGAAATTTAGAATGTTGGTTAGGGCCCTATGTCATTAAGGAAATCACCAACGGTGGAGTGGTATAGCTAGTCAAATTGAATGGTGAACCCTTCTGAGGAAAGGTGAATGGTAGTTGGTTCAAGCCATACACTGGTGGTCCGACCATGTGACTAAATGAAGGTAGCATAGTCTTAGTGTTCCAGGCAGCTAAAAGGAGGAACAGGACTATAAAATACACTACCTAGATGGGGAGCTACACGATTGGAGGATTGTGCAAAGCAAGGAAGTGTCACAGGGTTTGCGGCAATGTGAAGGGAGCTGCACTACCCAGGGAGAAATTGCGCAAGTCAGCCGGAAAGTGACCGTTAAAGTCACTGTTCATGATTTGATGGTTGAAATGTGGCCTTGGAGTGGGTGGCTGACATTTAAGATGAAATTTATGGCCTAGATCCTTGAAAATTTGCCGCCAATCCAGCATTAATGAACTGAATTTGGGGGAAACGGTCAGATTTGAATTCAAAATGCCCTATAAATTACAAGTGGTTTTCCATCGAAAAACACTTAGTATTTTGAGAATTGAGTTGTTGAGCTCTCAGGCACCCATGAACCAATAATTCTTCAAGGCTTTCAAAGGGACTCCCGCATTTGAAAACTTGCCAGAGACGTTGCAAGCACTGTTAGAAAGTGTTATTGCAGCACTCGTAGAAATTATCAATACCGAAGGAGTAGTAAAGGATTCGGCACAGGAAATGGAAATAGAGGAAGAAGTAGCTTCTCTAGAGGTTGCTGAAGTGCTCGCTGAAGTCCCTAAATCACCGAGAACGCCAAGACCAAAGTCGACCACCACCAAGGATAAAAAGGACAAGCAACTTGCCATACCAATGTGCGCATTACCAAGGAGAAACCCACCAAAACCCACTGCACAAGAGAAAGGTAAGGCCATAAATTTGGAGCTAGAGGAGGAAGACATTGAAGGCATCCTGATGGACGATGAGGATGTGGGAGTTGAAGTGGAGGAAGTTGAAGCCCTGGGTGTGAACCTTATTACTTGGTTGCTGGAGTATGTCCTTCGGTGCAAGCCTAAGTCCAAGGTGCCAAAGGACATTGATGAGAGTAAGACTCCCCTGAAAACCCCTCTGCTACTCGATGAAGTTGTTTTCGATAGACCACGCTTGGCACGAGTGCCACTGCTGAAACTTGAACACTGGGACTTGGCCGATCACGAGAAGTTCCCACACCTAGTGACCGAGTAGCTGATGTGCCACATCATTGATACAAATATGGGAATGACCACATTAGAACCATAGAGGTGGATCAAGGGAGTAGAGAAGGTAGGGTTGCCCAACTTGCTTTGGGTGTCACACTACAACAGCACCCCGGTGAGAGTTTTGGTCATCAAACAGCTGTTGTGCTTGGTGCATGATGGGTGTATAAGGCCAGAGGAGCCGATACCCATCACGGATAGGTTGATTCACCGAATAACATGATTTCCATATACAGGAGAGAATCCGACCATGATCTTTGGTATAAAAGGTGGTGAATAGGCTCTTGCAGAGTCCATGAAAGAAAAATTTAAGCTGGTGAAGAAGCCATGCTGATACGCTATATCCAGCATCTGCGATGCTATATCTAGTATAGCCATGCAAATAATCACAAGGAAATTAATGAGGAAGTGTCACGCCGATGAGGTGCCCACGCTTGTCATCGTGCTAGTAGCATAGTGTTTTGAAGGAGTCCAGTTCAACTGGTCAGACTACCTTTGCGGAGGGTTCCTGGTGAACTATCGCGAAGCACAAGAGCTCAAGAAGACGTTCCACTACGCATGGCTCTTGCTCTCAATTGTACTGGTAGCGTGGGAGCTGCCAAAGGACATCGAGTTCCTTTTGGTCACGCCAGACCTCCCAGAAGAAGTGAAGTATGCTTCACTATGGGCGACCAAGGATGCACAACGAGTCAGGGAAAGCAAGATCTTTTGTATCTTGATGGATATGGACATCCAGATGGCCATCATTTGCAAACCACAAATTGTCGCCTACGGTGTACGCCAACCTGCAGGGCTACGCCGAATTTAAAGCAAACTTCCATCAAGTATCCATCAGGGTGTGGAAGGACCCTACGCAGAAATGGTACGACTTGCCATATCTGGCAACGAATGATGCCGTTGATGTAGTGCTTGATCAATGGCTGGCAGAGTGGTGCTCTACAACAAATTTGGCAGTGGGTGGAAGCAAGTCTACCACATAGAAGAAGAAGGAGGAGGCCAAGATTAAGATGGCATAGCTAGCCAAGAAGAGGAAAAAGGAGGCAGCTAATAAGCCCCAGGTGGAGCGTGAGGCCATGCAGTAGACAAGGAAGCAGACAAGTGGGACAGAGCAAGGCTATAACAAAGGTGCGAGGTTGCCTTCACCTGAGACAGAGGAAGAAATAGAATAGCACATCACAAACCTTCAGGATATGTCCGCCCGCATTAAGCACCCAAGGGAGATGGAAAAGGGAGGGTCCAAGAAGAAATCAAAGGCGACCAAGACCTCGCGAGACCCCATCACATTAACAAAGGGCGATTTCCATGATATCGATGACATAATCAGGGATGTCACCGTGGAGGCCCTGTAGCAATTTGAATAGCAGCAGTAGATTATCATGGGGGCTATCTAGATAGGGTTGTAGGAGATGCAGACCCATGCGTCACAGGCTAGCACAATGTCTACTAGCTTTGCTATCGACACTTTAAAGGTTACTGATATGTTGTGCACGAAGCCTTCCAGTGTGATAGTGCTGTCGAAAGGAGCACTAACCATAGAGAATGAGGCTGACAGGCCCATTGTTCGTACCCTGAAGGGAGTAGGGTTGAACCTGGTAGTGCTCCCATGTGAAGAACTCCACCCCTTATAGGATAGAGTAATTGCAGAACTGAGGCTCTGTGAGCACCACGCCCTCTAGGAGATTAGTGAACAACGGATCAACAACGAGCAGATGGCCCTACAGAGAAATGATTCCATCACCGCTAAGACCGAGGTGACCAATAATAGCAAGCGCATTATGTAGGTCGTTGAGGAAGCATGCCGAATGGTCCCCGAGTTGGCCATTCTAGAGGAGGAGCGAGTCGAGGTACGCATTTGTAAGCTGGCCACAGGGGTGCGCGACACTTCTACTGAGTTGGCATGGGTTCAGTTGGAGTTGAAATTGCAAATTATGGAGTTTTAGTTGAAGGCCTAGCCTTCAACCCTCCCAGAAGTCAAGGAACAATGGGCGACTACTATCATAGAAGAAGTACCGGTGGTGGATATTGCAGTAGCAGACTGCACGCAACTGTTTGAGTAGTCATTTGAGGTCTTGACAAGCTTGTAGAAGGACCACAATGTACAGAGGCTAGAGACGGAAGCACACGAGCTATAGCAGTGCTATGATGAGGTTAAAGGAACAACGTGAACCATCACACTGACACAGAGACTAGCCAAGTTGCAGGATGCCAAGCAGCTGAAGGAATAGGTTGACGCAGCACTGCACAAGGAAGTAGTGCTTAAGGCGAGACTAAAGCCCTGGCTGGATGAGGCCTATGCAGTGACATGAAATATCGAAGGCACGCTTTCGACTCTGCAGGAAATGCAACAAAAGCTTCGGGCTGACAATGTAGGAGTAGTGACTGAGCAGACAGTGGAAGACGCGAAGCAGGTGGGGGCTCAGTGCACGACCGAGGTTGCAGTCATACGGGTTGAGCTGGAAGGGCTTCATGCAAAGATCTCCATGCCTATCGAGTGACTCAATGGCGAGTCACGATGTTTGTGTTGGGGGCTTGTTGGGAACAAGATCCCCCATGGACAATTTTGGGGCTAAAATCTCATGTTTTGGTCAAATTTTGTACTAAAATTGTAAATACTCCACATTTTATGGCCGCGGAGCACGAAGGTGTCATAAGTCATAAAGGTTCGTCCGTCCTTAGTTATGTAGCCAAAGAAGTCATAGATGGAGGTGCAATCCAACTTTCCAAGTTGAATGGAGAGCCTTTCCCAAGAAGAGTAAATTCCAGTCACCTGAAGCTCTACACGGGTGGACAGACCAGTTGACTAACTAACCGGCAGACAGTCTCACCACTCTAGGCAATTGAAAGAGAGTGTGGGACGTTAAAGTAGTTTTTCAGGGAGATGCGCAACAATCAGGGGGCATGTCGCATTGGTATGTCACAAGTGTTGTGGGTGCGCAGAAGGGGCTACGCTACTGCATGGCTAAGTAGAGAAGTGATTGTTGCTGACACTATTCATGACAAGATGTCTGAGTTATGGCAAAAGGGAACAGGCAGCGGGCAATTAAGAGATGGGGTATGAGCCAGATCTAGAACGATCTACAACAGGCTTAGAATTACGACACTAGAAAAGGAGGGAACCGATAAATTTGAATTTTGAAACACTTATAAATCACAGGGGGGCATCCACCAAATGAGCTGCGCTTTTGAGCAAAGTAAGCTATTGTGCCTTCCCGCCGCTATGGAACTGTTTATTATTTTTGCTCAAGGAGTAAGCTCGAGGGTTGTGATATGGCCAATGGAGATGCAAGACTCTCTAAATAGTATGGTGTTGAAAGCTGCGAGTACCGCACAGAGTTCAGTACCGACAGTAGGGGATGTGACAAAAATTTTTAGACACGAAGCAGAATTGGTCCGGATGCCACTGCCAAACCCATGAGATGGCCGACAAACCATAAAATATACAGGAAAGACTATAAATATAGAGACAAGTGGTGAAATTGCAGTTAATAGTTTGTCTTTGATGCACTTTAAGGATTGGGATATCATGGACAACAGCACAGGGTCTTACAAAATTGCAACACAGGTTGCAGCAGCTAGTGCGTATAGCAGACAAGAAATTGGAAATTTGCTACGTTGGCATGAAGAGGACGTATGTGGCACCCTAGCTTGAGATAAAATCCTATGAGGAGGTGCTCTGTGTTAACTGAGTAGAGCAGAGAGAGCATCATCGGTTGGGCGAATTACTAGAGGCAATGGCGTAGGAGCTAGAAGAAGGGTTGTAGGAGATAAAGAGGGAGCAACAGAATGATGTGTGTCACTCATAGGGATGGTGGGCCGCGAAGCCTAGGTAGCACTTATCGCCACACCGACGAGTGACTCAGGATGAGTCACGATGATTGTGATGGGGGCCTGTTGGGTAGCGGAGGCCCTGCAAAATGGTTTTTGGGCTTAAAGCCTATAAGTTAGCGAAATAATATTGTAAATCTCTGAAATGTGTGAAGCACGAAATGTAATAGGTAGAGTCAAAGGGTTGTTCGCCCAAAAATAATATATAATAATAGGAAGTAAGTTGGCCTACCCATGGTACACGGACCATGGGAATGTATAAATAAAACAAGGCCCTAAGGATAGAAGGCAGTTAGTTTTTGGAAAAAGATCTGATGGGTCATGGGTTTGTGCGAGTAGTTGTGCTTTGAGTCTGTACATCCGGGTCGAAGGTATAGTGGTAGAGGCTCCGTAGCTGTGTGCATAGGGGCTAGATAGAGTCCGCAACTATGTGCGTGGACCCCTGCAGCTATGTGCACAAGACTGGAAGTGAATTGTACTGGATCAAGAATATTAATAAAGATAAGTTGGTTTCGAAATACTATGTTGATTCTGAAACGTTGTGGATTTGTTGCATTCTTTTTTACGCATGTGTTTTATAAATTTGTGACTGTTTTAAAGAATTATGGTTGCATACACTGGGTTTTATTATTAAATGTTTGCTTAAAGACTATAACAAGAAGATCAGTTCTGTAATAATCTCATTATTAAGAATGTGAATTTGCGTGGATCTATGCGAAAGCTCAATAGTAGTATAGAGTGGTACGAGGCCACATATGGTTTGCGACCCCTCCAGGCCACATTGAGACATCCCAAGGTTGTGGAAACCTAGTTCTAGCACCATCCCATACTACCTCAGGTGAGACTTTAGTCCACGCGCCATGGATTGTTGCCGAAAGGGCCGGTAGAGCGAGATTTGTTTGGTTAAGACACTTCTAAAACCTGGGTCAGGCCCCAACAACCAACAATTGCTTATCACAATGACTTGTCCATGCCTCCATCACATATTTCTTTTCGCATTGGCAAATGCTAAAGGTCCATCTCCCATGAATAACTACGATGCGATAAAGTCTCCGATTGCATCACATCTCACAATCAACACTCTCAACCAGTATATAGGCCCAAGCTTCAAACATTTCGTAATATGGCGGACCTGCTAGGATCATTAACTACAGTGTATATATTTTTGGGTCCGGCCTATTGCTTATCGCAATCTGCAAAACCCAAGGTTTGTACATAGGGTGCTCTGCGACATTGGTAGACCTGCTAGAGTTAATAACCATAACACATATACTTTTCGGTCCGACCTATCGCAAATCACACTCGGCAAAACCCAAGGTTTATATGTAAGGCGTGATGCGATATGGTAGACCCACCGGGACTGTTAAGCACAACATATATATTTTTTGGGTCCACTTCCCCCAATTGCAAATCGCAATCGGCAGTCGGCGAAAGTAAAGAAACATGTGATATGAAAAGGGGTGATGAGAGGACCTAACAATAACTATAGACTCGGGTGCATAGTATTTGAAGTCTGCCCTTATGGTTCGGCTAAGGGTTTTCCCGTGTATTCCATGTGTCCTGATATAGTGTTGCGGTCTGGGTTTTTAAAGGAAAATCTAATAGAATGAATGGTCCAGGTTCAATGGCTTAATAATTACGATTGCTCTACATTGTGAGATTAAATAGAAACTTTGATTGAAGACAAGGTTTGTTTATGGGCATGTCTATTATATTCTCTCATAATCATAGCCAATATGAACTGTTTCTGTAGGTGAGCATCAAGAGAAGAAAGGCGAGTTCGAGTGGAATCGATAATGGATAAATGCGATTTATATCAAGACGACACTTTTGTGCCACTGATGTCAGTATTGCAAAGAAATACTCTGCAAGAAAGGGATACGAACCGCCATAGTGCATAATGCATGCTCTATGTTTAGTGGAAGCACTCACGACAGTGCTGATCCATCAAGATGTCATTACTTCCAGATACACCTTAAAGCATGCCAGATGTGGGATGGTGAGTGCAGTGTCTTCAGCTTCCTTCAAGAAATGATAGGGAATAACATCCGCTCCATACAGGTGCAGAGATATAACACGCAGTCACGCTCTCTTAATCAACATCCTTTCATTTTTCCCAGAAAAGAAAAACACCCTAGCAAATGTAGCCTCAAGGTGTCGGCAGTTTGATGGACTATTCTACATCTGTATATTCAATTTATATATTGAATAAGCTGGGAAGATGGATGGTCAGGGGGATACAGTTTCTTCCTACATAAGTATTACCTCCGGAGATGGAGAGAGGACTTTTCTTTGGGCAAAACAACTTTGGATTTATCGTGCGAATAAAGAAGACTGTTTGGTCAAGAAAGAGCCTTTTCAGATTTATTTTCCTTTTCTTTCATGTGTTTAGAATTAGGGTGTTGTTGCTCGCATAAATATAAATATGTTTTGTTTTTGTGCATATTGATAACAGACAATGTGTGACTAGTCTTGGTTATTCAAATATATTTTGTTACCATGGTTAATTCATGAACGGTTGCTGATTCGAAACCTTGTTAAACATCAGTTCCAAGTTTTATTTGTATGGAAAGGAATGTGTATTCCTGAATGAATGATTAGATTGCAATTAAGATTTAATACAACCTTGCTCATCTGTGAACTAGTAATTGATTCATTTGGACTTGGAATCTATATATGGTGTTTAATCTTCTTTTGTTATGCTCCTGCAGAATAGATTAGAATAGTTAGGATTAGCATAAGTAGTTAGAATTAGTCTAGATAGGATTTAATACGTATAGGTTAGCTATTTATTTTTTTGATTTAATTTAAGTCTTCCTTCAAGAAGCAATCTTTCAACACCTATAACAGTTTATGAGATCCTTTAAAACCTTTTAGAACTAGCCATTCCAATCGAAAGTGGATCTAATTGGGGTTTGTGATAAGGTCAATTCCCCTTGTTGGCATAGCGAACATTCGTCGCTTCAACAAGTAGAAGCATTCAAAAAAGATACTAGAGACTACGCTAAACAAAGTGTGCAATGTGCAGTGAAGCGACTGGGACCTGTACATACCTACAGTACTATGGGCTTATAGGACAATGTGTAAGAAACTTACGGGACAAAAACCTTTCCAATTAGTTTATGGCATGGAAGTTGTCATGCTGATGGAGTATATTGTACCTAGTTTGTGAATAACAATGCTCATAGGTATGACGGACTGCAAAGCTCTGGAAGAAAGGCTCATGCAATTGGAAGAACTTGAGGAGGAACAGTTCCTAGCTGGTTTTCATCAGCAGCTACAAACGCAGCGTGAAAAATCCTGACGCGATCACCATATTAAATTGCGCACCTTCAAGTTAAATGACTTAGTACTACTATATGACAGTAAGTTTGAAAAATTCCTGGGAAAGTTCAAAATGCATTGGCTGGGACCATACGTGGTTAAGGAGGTCATAAACAGAGGCACAATATAGCTAGTCAAACTACATGGAGAGCCTTTCCCAGGAAAGGTGAATGGTAGCCACTTGAAGCCCTACATGGGTAGCCCGACTATCTGAATAACCAGTGGAAGCACAGTCTTCATGGTGCAAGGATTCAGACAAAGGCATGGGACTATAAACATATGCAACAGATACCGGTACAAAGATAGAAAAGCAGTTCAAACACAGAGGTCTTAGAACAATGCATGTAGCAGATCCAACAAGCAGCAGCTTAGTGCGCTGCTAACCTCTGCGCAGTTCAAGAACAGTTGGAGGGACTCCATGCAAAGATAGCCGCATCAATAGAGTTACTCGAGGGTGAGTCACAATGTTTGTGTTGGGGGCCTGTTGGGCATGGAATCCCCGCCAAGGCATGTTTTGGGGCTTAAAACCCAAGTTTTGACCTAATCTTGTTGTAAATCTCTGCAAATTGTGGGAACAGAGCGCAAAATGTATGATAGAGTCATAGGGTTGTCCACCCTAGTTTTGTAATGTAATGTTAGCTAGATAGACCTACCTATGCTCTGTGGACCATGGGATTGTATAAATAGAGCGAGGCTCTAAGTGTAAAGAGGGAGGAGAAGAAATAAGAAGAAGGAAGGGAGTTTAAGGAGCAAAGTAAATTGTATCTTTGGGTCGTAGAGTAGGAGAAGGATCTGCAGCTGAGTGCATAGAGGCCTAGTAGTCCGCGGCTGAGTGCGCAGACCCTTGCAGATGAGTGGATAGGGCGGGGTCGAGTTTGTAACCAAAGTAGGAATTAATAAAGAAGAAGTTTTATCATAATTCTGTGTATCTATTCTTGGGTTAATGCATGTTTGATATAATTTGCAAATATACTATTTATTTACTACGTGCACCTGTATGAATAGTTTATGTTGTTAAGTATAACTTAAAGCATGCAAATAGGCTAAAATAATCAACTAACAGTGGAGTACTAGTAAGATCTTGGGTAATAACGTAGAGCGCAATGCTCAGCCCTGGGGTAGGGTTGCGCAAAGGCAGTGTATTGGGCTACGAGGTAAGGGAAAGTGTGCAAAGCAACCTGCACGCAGGGTCGAACTGCGGACCACTTGAACTCATCAGGAATCTCTAGGGTGTAGAAACTTGGTTTTAGCACCCTCCCATAGTACTTCAGGTGAGACCTTAGTCTACGCTTTACGGACTATTGCCGAAAGGGCCAATAATACCCGGATTTGTTTGGAAAACTTAACTCTGAACCTGGGTCAGGCCCCAATAAGCCAACATCCTGCTCCTCCTTTCAACTGCCTGGAGCACTTAGACTATGCTTCCACCATGTAGTCATCTAGACAGATCGTCGGTGTATGGCTTCAATTGGTTGCCATTCACCCTCACTAGGAATGACTCTCCATTCAACTTTACCAACTGAACTGCTCTACCATCGGTAATCTCATTGATGACATAGGGCCCCAGCCAATGCATCTAAAATTTTCCTGGAAATTTATCAAACTTGTTGTCATATAATAGAACTAAATCATTTACCTTGAAGGTGCATAGTTTGATGTGTAGATTGTGCCATACGTTTTCACGCTCCTTTTAAACTTGTTAATGGAATCCAACTAGAAATATATCTTCTTCAAGCTCTGTTAACTGCACGAGCCCCTCCTCCATGGCTCCATGATCCACAATTCCTGTGAATGCCAATATGAACAGACTAGGTACAATGTACTCCATCAACATCACAACTTCCACAGCATAAACTAGTCTGAACAACATTTGTCCAGTCAACTTCTTGCAAGTCATTCTATAAGCCCATATCACCGCAGGCACATGAACATCCCAGTCATTTCTTTGAGCATTGCAAACCTTTGTTAGTGCATTCTCCAATATTTTATTAAATGCTTCCACCATCCCATTAGCCTGGGGATGATATGGCATGCTCTTTTAATGGTAAACCTGAAATTCCTCTGTCATCGCGCTAATCATCTCATTAAGAAAATGCGTATCATGATCACTCATTAAAATTTTTGGACAGCCAAACCTTGTCAACACATACTCAAATATGAATTTGGTTGTTGTCATGCTTGTACAGTCCTTCATAGGTTGCGCCTCCACCCATTTGGTTAAGTACTCAGTCACATTGATGATGTATCATGTACCTGTCTTCTTACCTAGAGGCTAAATTGGTCCCACAAAGTCAATCACCCACTTCTCGAAGGGTTGTAACGATATCTGTGGATTCAATGGTAGCTCATCCCTAGCAAGGGCCTGCCAGTCCTTTGGCATGTGTCGCATGCCATACAATACACTTTTCATCCTTATGCAAGGTCAGCCACCACAACCCAGCGCGTAGAATGTTTTACGCTATTTCATTTCTTGCATAGTGACCTCCCGTGGCTCCACCATGATACTCAGCGAGGATTTTGTTTCATTCAGACTATGGTACATAATGTCACAATATTTCATATGATCCCATTTTGTACAAGTGCCCTACAATGACAGAAAAGTTTGTCGCGCACACCACCAATTCCTTCTTCTATTGGATTGTATATCCTTCTGGAGCCATACCTATCATTAGGAAGTGTATAATATCTTGAAAGTGGCTGTCCACGACACACACTGCAAAGAGTTTCATGTCAGGCAATCCTTCCTCCAAATTAGTAGGCTCTTCACGAGTTTCAATGTGTGACAGATGATCAGGTCCTGCATTCAATCGTCCTAGCTTCACAATGACTTCAAAATCATATTCCTGGAACAACAACAACCACCTGCATATATTTCCCCCCAAAACAAGCTTGTTGACCAGGTATTTCAATGTAGAATGGTCTGTATACATGTTAAAATGTCCACTCAATAGATAATACCTAAACTTCTAGAGCACGTACACCATAGCTAATCCTTCACACTCTATCGTGGAATAATTTTTCTCAGTTTTGGACAACTTCCTACTTGCGAACACTACAGGGTGATCCAACTCCCCTTCACCATCCTATGTGTACTACTCCCAGTGTAATACATGATGCGTCCACATGCACATGAAATTTCTTCTTCTAATTTTGGAAGACTAGGATCAGCATGGTGGCCATTTTCTCCTTTAGCACATCCAAGCTCTTCTGACATTCTTCATTCCAACATAATGTAACATCCTTCTTTAGCAGTTTTTCCATTGGTGCGGTGATCTGGGCATAGCTCTTGATGAATTTCCTATAGTATCTCATATGCCCCAACATTACACGTAGCTATTTCACACTCCTGGTCGCCTCCAAATTGATTATGAACGCGATCTTCACAGGGTCTACCATGAAGCCTTGTTTGCATACCACATGACCCAGCAAGATCCCAAAAGGGATGTAGAACAAACATTTCTTCAAATTAAGCACGATCTGGTACCTTCATCATGTGTCTAGCATCAAGCACAAACTTTCCACATGGCACTTTACTGGTCCAAACACTGTCCAATAGTCAAAGTATACCTCTAGAAATTTGTGAATGAAATCCTTGAACATCGTGATGACTATGTGTGAAAATATCGTCAGCACGTTCTTCATCCCAAAATGCATCATCGTATACTAGAAGTATCCCCATTCAGTCGTGAAGGTTGTCTTACTTCTATCCTCTAGTGCGATCTTGATTTGATGGTACCCAGAGAACCAGTCAGTGAACAAATATGCTTCTTGGCCGCCAACATTATTTAGGACCTCATCGGTGAATGGAGTTGGGAAGGGATCATGCACGAAACCATCATTCAACTTCCTGAGATCTACGCATATCCTTATTTATTCCTTTTTCTTCTTTTACTGAACTACTATTGGGCTCACCCAATCAAATTCTTCCACTGGTTCAATAATACCTACCGTGAGCATCTTATCTAACTCTAAGAAAACTCTTTTTTTATACTTCGGATTGAGGCAGTAAGGTCTTTGCTTCGCAAGTTCCGCATCTGGTTTTAGGGTGATCTTCATGACACCCAAGTCCCCTATTATCCCTTTTAGATATGAAAACTTCATGGGAAACAGATCCTAGTATTCACGGAGTAGTTCAAGGACCTTATCTACTATTGTGTCATCGCAGTAGTCCCTAATATTTGCAACTTCAGCTCTACCTCTGCACCAATGTTCACTTGTAGCTCGGTTATGTTTGGGTTCTCTAGTTGCATTCCTTCAACTTCATGGTGACCTTCAGTCTTTGGAATCTTAATATTCCTCAGGTCTTTGTCTTCTTCTTGTGCTATTACATTGTAGCACTCCAACGCGTGGCTCAGCTGGGTAGTCCAATTAGGTTGAATCAAATCAAGAGGATCATGCAGTATCCTAAAAATTGTTGTCTTAACCTCCTGTAATGCTTCATTGGTAGACTCAAATCCATCCTCAAAATTGAAAGTCATCAAAAATCCTTGGCGCAAAATATCCCATTCTTCGGTGCCATGGTGGAGTTTCGTCTCCAAGTACCAATTAATTGGTATAACATCCAAGGTATGACAAAACAAATGGACCCACTCCAGTTAAGGCTCCACTCTGTACACTTCAGTCCATTTGGCTAAATGGTCATGCAGATCATTTCTTCCATAATACGTTTCTATTAATCACACCTTTGGATGACCAAAGCGTACACTCATCATCCTCTTATATTTGCGCCAATCATCAAAACTATCTTTGTGTGTACCCCACCATCTTGCAGGCATAGCACACAGTGCCCAATCCAATTCTTGGAAACTATGCTTCTTTGGTACTTCCCTTTCAAATGCATCCAAAAAGTGATCAACATCAGTTAACCCATCATAGTGAGGTAGATTTCTTATCTCTGATGATACACAACGTAATGACTTGGTCATCATATTACAACGCAGCGTAGATACTTCATGCAGTGGATTCTTCCAATGCTCCAGTTATTTCTCTAAAATTGATGTGTAGGAGCTCTCGTTGTCCCATGAAATACATCCTTCTGCTGTTGGATTCACCCGATCCTGATCTCACACCATTATTTTGTAAATCTGGTCCAAATAGTGATCACTTTCATAATCACGGACTAGTTTAGTATAGCACAGTCCTTCTAGAAGGTCTAGTGGCACTACTACACGGAGCGATTTCTTCTAACATATCATCTTTCAATTCTTCATATTGATTACCCCATTCATGTCAGTGGCCTAATCGATCCTAAGGAGCGTGGGGTAGGGATTACTGACATCCACAATCTCTATCACTTCAAAATCAACTAGTGCGCTCGTGCCTTCAATATCAACTATTAGCCCCTGCAACCTCCCCACTGGGATGATTTTCTATTTATTCAGCATCCTTAACTGAATTGGAGACCACTCCATTCTTTCCCATGTTTGTTTCGGTAAAACATTCGCGTTGGACCCTAGGTCAAAAATAACTTGGTCCATTTCGTATTCTCCTATTTGCGCAGTGAGTCTCATCTCATGTCCAGTTCTTGCCTTATGCTTACCAAGATTTCTAACTAAGCGTGGTCTGTTAGTAGCATTTCCTTACTAGTGCACCTATTGATGAACTCCTACAGTCCCTTCACATCCTTGCTATCGCGTAACAATTTCATGCAGGTCTCCAAGAACATGGTAATCATGGATGGGTCTATCTCTTTAGCCAACTTCTCTTGACTCCCTGAGGTAGAAGCCTCAGTGAAACTTTTCTTCACTTCCATAAATGTTTCTTTTGCATGTTGCAGATCAAACTCGACCTCCTTTTCTGGTGCTTTCACACCCAGTCACCTTCTTCAAGCTACTTCCCCTTATCCTCACTAGTCATTGCTACACTCGGAAACATAATATTTACCTTAGGGTCTTCCTCGTGAGGCTCAGCCCTCATCATCTACAAGTTCTGAGTCAGTTTCTGAGGTTGCACCCCCTTCTCATGTATCTTAGCTAACAATATAGGGCAATCCTCTGTCGCATGGTCAAACTGAGTACAATAGTGGCATGACAGATGCGTCAAAGCTAAGCAGTCTTGTGTGTAGTGTCCTGGTCCTCCACAATTGTAACAAATAACCTACCCTCGACCTCTACCAGGTCCTCCTCCACCTTGGCCTTGTCCACGCCCCTGATACTCACCTCACACTCCTCCAGTGCCTTGGTATGGAGGCCGTCTTTCTTCCTGCACTGTGTATGCAGGTGTCCTGTCCATCATTAATTCATAACTTTGGAAATTGCACTCATGATGACACACATATTGACAAAAGTTGTAGAAGAGTTATTGCAGTGTCTGTACAAATTTCTATAGCAAATGGTAATTGTCTGTCACGTGTTTCCTAGTTACCTAACAGATAGCACACCATAGCACGGGCCCCGTACTTGGCCTTGCTACAACTTCTGGCCACAAAGCCATTGGTCCCCTTGCTACAACATAATTTGTGAAAATTGGACAGTGATCTTTGTCATGCCCCTGGATTTTGCACTTTAGGCACCACACTTCTTTGTGTGCCTCTCGCCGAGCTATTCTGTCTTTTTTTAGACTTTTCATTTCGAGGCAAAGGCTCTAAAACTGCACATGAATCTACTGAACCTGCAAATTATCATATTTCATCAGTGCCTTGTGCAATCTCATCGTGATTTCCAGAGCTTCTGCCTGGGTCCTAGTCTTCTATTGTGATAGCACAACCCTTAGATGAGGCAGGAGTGAGGCCACAAACCATTCGTGGTGCTGCCCATCAATTAAATTCATATTAGCTTCACGGATCATACACTTCAATCTCTGATCCAAATCACAGGGTGTCTCACCAGGCTTCATCATGATCTCTTTGAATCCCATAGTTGATTGTGCCTTAGACTTAGGTCTACTAAATTCCTTATTCAACGCAGTATGGATATCTGCCAACGTGGACGTTGAATTATCAATGCAGTACTTAATGTACCAAGTTAGTGCACGGTCCTGCAAGGAACTAACCTATGTTGCTTTCTTCATTTGATCTTCCATGATACCCTGAGCTTCCCATATAGCCTTCATGACAAACCAAAACTAGTTTGGATCTTCATTTCCCATGCCCTTGAACATGGGTAGCTTTACGGAGTTCACCATGTTGAATGGTGGTGATGTTGGCAGGTGTGTGGGTGAGGGTGTAAGAGGTGGGGGTGAAGATGGAGGTGGTATGGGTGGATGAGGCATTCACGAGAACCCTTGCTTTATCAACTGAATAGTGCTCTATGAAGAAGCCTGTGCTACTCCCTCTTCATCACTTAGAGGAGGTTGAATCAATGGGCTATATTCAGGGCCTTTTCTTCCTCCATCCTTGAAAGTCCTTCCACTTCGTGTAGCCCCAAACATCAAGGTAACTACATAATCCACTTGTCACACAAGAGCATCTTAATCCAAGTATTTAACAATTTCAAATACTTACCTCGTGACCCTTTGAAGAAGCAGCGCTCTGCTTCCTTGTAACTGACCAAAGTATCGACCGCAAACTCTGTCATAAACCCTCCTATGATATGGTCAAGCCAATTATTGACAGTTTGCATGATCTTATCTTTAGAGGCTTCCAATTTCCACACTAACTCTGAGGTCCAGACAATCAGACCGTCAAGCCTCCACCTCCCTTGGCCATCTGCCAACTTCGTAATCCACTCGTATAATTCAACTGGGAAGGAATAGAAGAAGATTTCATGTATCTCTGTGTACAGATATCTATCCAGCCACTATTCTTTCGTCAATCACAGATTCTTATTTTCTTGTGCCACGAATTCATGGATCTTTCTATCCAACCAGTCTTCAATCTCCTTCTTAGTTGGATTCCAATGATACAACATCACACATCTCATTATGAAAATTCCTGTCAGGGAACAGAACCATTTGTTGGCTTGATGGGCCCTGACCTAGGTTCAATGTTAAGTAGCCAAGAAAATCCCTACACTACTGGCCCTTTCAGCATCAATATGTGGAGAGAAGATTGAAGTCTCACCCAAAACAGTATGGGTGGATGCAGGAGACAAGTTTCCGCACCATGAGATGGTTCTGATGTTGGTTATTTGCGTTGACCCTTCCTTCACATAGACCAATAAGACCTTTAGGGCTTGTCTGTTAGGTCCCTATAATACTAGTGATTACCCCATTACTATTGTAGTTATATTCCTTATTAATATTTTTGTGCCCCTCTTGTCCCCATATTGTTATTACTGTTCCCCATAGAATCCCTCTATTGTTATTTTTGCCTTTATATTATTATTGTTAGGTCGGCCCGGTTATATTGTGACTCCTTAGACTTCTATATATAGAAAGGAGGTTTTGTCATTTGAATCATCAAAGAATCATTCATTTGTGTAATGTAAAGGAGGTTCCCCCCCTCGAAGATGCTGAATTCAAAGGCGTTGATCTATCTTTTCTATCTTTTTGTGAGCTAGTTTCATAACATTTGGTATCAGAGCTTTGAATTCTAGGGTTTCGCTGCTCCAAATAGGTCATCGTGGCATTTTCGCTATAACTTTTTTTTTTTGCTATGTTTTAGAAGCGAGAAAAAACTCAATTGAGAAAAAATCACACTAAACCTCATATATGAATTTAAGAGCTTTTCACGCTATATTTGCAGAGATATGATCTGAGGAAGTTGGCCTTTTTGCAGACTCTTGAATTACATTCCAAACAGGTGACCTAGGGAAAATCATCATAACTTTCTCTCTGTGCATCGGATTGAAATTTCGTAAGAAGGTATAGAAAGAGAATGGACTGTCGTTTCTTTTAAATATTTTTCAGAGCCAAAGGTCGAAATAGGGACACGTGGCATGTCATACAAGTGCGCTCTACTAAACTAGTCTATAATAAGGTCATTGTGGAAGATTTGGCATAACTCTTCCTTGGAGAATCTAATTTGGATTAGACTGGTGGCATTGGAAAGAGGATATATAGGGATAATGTAGGTCACAATTTCAAAACTAGATGATTCCAAATTACAGAGATACATCAGAGGCAATATCGAGCTCCTACAAAGTGAAAAAAGGTGTGTAGATTTTTTTAAATTTTTGCTTAAGCTTGGTTTGAAAACTTATTTTGAAGGAATTCAAAGGGAATTAGAGCATTACTATTGGTAACTGATGCCCCAAGGAAAGAAAATGCAAGCACCTAGTAAGCAACCTGAAAGCTCTATCATGACTCATGAAAAAGAGGAAAAAAAGCTACATGATTTATCAAAATTACAAGACCAAGTGCAACAAATGTCACTCTCACAAAAGCTAAAAAAAGCTAAGATAAATGGTGTGGAATCTAAGATAAAGGGTGTGGAAGCTAAGATGGATGATTTGAATATAGATTTGAAGACAAATTTTAAGAGAGACATGGCAGATTTGAGGACATATTTGAAGACAGACATGGCAGATTTGAAGACAGATTTGACAAATTTTCTACAAGAAATACTTACTAATGGTGAAAGGGTAGTAAAGGAAAATCATGATGCGAACAAAAGAAATGTTAATCATGATTTCATAGACCCTAATGTTGGATCGAAGACCCACCATATTCCCAAAATCGATATGAGGAAGTTTGATGGCAAGGATCCCACAACATGGATATTACAAATGGAGCAATTTTTTGATCTCAATAATGTGCAAAACACACAAAAGGTACGTATTGAAATTTTATATTTGGAACCAAATCAGTTTGTATGGTATCAATGGCTTTGCTCTCGTAAACAAATTATCACTTGGGCAATTTTACGGAAGAATTGACAGCACATTATGAGGATACAAAAAGCAACACTTTTTTTAGCCAATTGATAAGTCTCAAACAAAAGGGTTCAATAATGGAGCACACTGAGGAGTTCCAAAAATTGAACATAAGGGTAAAAAATATTCCAGAGGAGCATAGGATTGTTGTATTCATAGGGACTTTAAAGGATAATATCCAACATGATGTTTGCCTTTGGGAACCTGATTCATTACAGAAGGCATTCGGGTTAGCAAGAAAAATGGAAAGCAAAATTATGGCAACCAGGAAGCATACCAATCACAACTATAAAGATGGAAGTGTTGTTGGCCCTAGTCTTCCACAACCTATAAGGTTGACACCACAACAATTGGAAGAAAAAGGAGCAAAAGGGCTTTGTTGCAGTTGTGAGAGCAAATACACTAAAGGTCATAAGTGTGCTGAGAAGAAATTATTCTACGTAGATTGCGAAGAGGAAGAATAAAAGGAGCAAGAAAGGTCAAAAGAAGAGGATATACTCCAGGAACAAAGCCTAGATAAAGAAGAAATGAATCCAACCATATCTTGTAATGCATTGGCGGGAATTGCTACTCCTCAAACCATCAAGATAGAAGGACAAATCAAGAAGAAAAAGGTAATAGTGTTGATTGATTCAGGAAGTACTCACAATTTTATTCATTGTAAGGTAGCAAAAGAATTGAATTGCTTCTTATATCCAGCACCAGAGTGTCAAGTGATGATTGAAAATGGAGGAACAATAAATTTCTCTGGAAAGTGCCATAATATCAAGCTATCCATGGGAGAATATGTATTGACTAGCCCAATGCTTTCCATTCCAATGGGAGGTGCTGATGTTGTATTAGGAGTTCAATGGCTACAATCCCTGGGTACAATAGCTTTTAATTTTCAAGAACTTTTCATCAAATTTTCTACGGAAGGAAAGGAAGTTGAATTAAGGGGTATTGCAGGGAAACCAGGAAAGATAATCAACTCTAATGTTATGACAAAGCTTCTAAAAAAGGATCAAGGAGGTGTAATTGCACAATTATGTTCGCTAGATGTTTCCACATCGGAATCATCTATTTCTCCAGATCTCCAAAAAGTCCTAGACAATCATTCCAAGGTATTGAGACTCCCAAAGGTCTCCTACCTATGCGTGATCATGATCATGCTATTCATCTGATTCCAGGAAGTGTTCCTCCAAACATCAGGCCGTACAGATATCCCTATGCCCAAAAGAGTGAAATT
>APFE030747717.1:57660-100437 GCA_000404065.3 Pinus taeda | reverse complement strand
ATTATCACATCCATTTAAAGCCAGTACAGTTTCTACTGCATTTATGGAAACAATTCAAAAGCTACATGGAAACCCAAAGATTATTGTAAGTGACAGAGACCCCATTTTCATTGGAAATGTTTGGCCAGAATTATTTTCTTGTCTTGGTACTTAGTTAGCTCATAGCTCATCTTATCATCCTGAATCTGATGGGAAAACTGAGATAGTAAACAAATTTTTGGAAGGATATATTTGTTGCTTTGTATTTGATAAACAGACACAATGGGTCAAATGGTTGCCTCTAACTGAATGGTGGTATAACACTTCCTTCCATACAGCAACAAAAATGACCCCATTTATGGCACTTTATGGATATCAGCCACCATCCATCACATCATATTTAAGAGAAAATTCTAACGTTCAAGCAGTGGAACATCACATCGAACATCAACAACAAGTCCTCCAACTCTTAAAGGATAACCTCGTGTTGGCACAGAATAGAATGAAACAACAGGCAGACCAACATCGCAGCGAAAGAAGTTTTGTTGTAGGTGATTTGGTATTTCTACGGCTACAACCATATAAGAAAATGTCCCTCAAGCAAGCTAAGAAGGATAATAAATTATCACCAAAGTATTATGGTCCGTACAAGGTGTTGCAAAAGATTGGTACTATGGCATACAAATTGGAGCTTCCTGCATCTTCTCGAGTGCACCTAGTGTTCCATGTTTTATGTTTAAAGAAGGTTATAGTTGACAAGCTCCCAGTTCAAACAATACTGCCAGAACTTGATGAGGAAGGAAAAATTATATTGGAACCAGAAGCAGTCACAGAAACAAGAACTCGACAGCTACGAAATCAATAAATTTCGGAGTATCTCATCAAGTGGAAGAACTTATCTACAGAATATTCCACATGGGAGGATGAGAATTTTATACAGAAGCATCCAGAACTACTCAAGCATTGAGGACACCACCTTTTTGAAGGAGAGGGGCATGTTAGGTCCCTATAATACTAGTGATTACCCCATTACTATTGTATTTATATTCCTTATTAATATTGTTGTGCCCCTATTGTCCCCATATTGTTATTACTGTACCCCATAGAATCCCTTTATTGTTATTTTTGCCTTTATATTATTATTGTTAGGTCGGCTCAGCTATATTGTGACTCCTTAGACTCCTATATATAGAAAGGAGGTTTTGTCATTTGAATCATCAAAGAATCATTCATTTGTGTAATGTAAAGGAGGTTGTCCCCTTGAAGAGGCTTAATTCCAAGGCGTTGATCTATCTTTTCTATCTTTTTGTGAGCTATTTTCATAACATTGTCAAAGTACTTCCCTTATTCATCCTTAAAGCCTCAACGAAATTCTTCGATCGTCCTTCACGGGCTCTAAATAGATAGATAAGGCACTTACGTTCCTCTGTAATTACTCTTACTTCTGTATTTACTCAAATTCACTTTAGTATTGTTCACTTTAACATGTATTGCAATTATCTTCACGTAAACAAATATTCTTATATGAAAAAGTAAAAAACATGGATTCACACATCAATATAGCCTTAATTCATAACCCTAGTATTCAATATAACATAATTGCAACATTCATAACAGAAGTAAAATAACACATTCGCAAATGATTCCAGAATTCTTCTCTTTATTGATAATCCAAATTTCCACTACAGACTCTAACTACCCTGTGCACATAGCTGCAAGGGTCCATGCACTCAACTGCTAACTTCTACCCTAGGCCTCTGCGCACTCAGCTGCAGACCCTCTTCCTACGCTAAGACTCTTCACTCTTAGCTCTCACAGACTCATAAACTTACTTATAACTCTACCAAAACTTGTGACTTAGCTGCTTTAGACTCTTCTAAGACTCCCTTTTTATACAATCCCATGGTCCGCAGACCAAGGATGGATCTCATCAAGTCGACACAACTATCTAAACTAAGGGCAGAAACCCTTTTTGAATTCTTACATCTTCACGCTCCGCAACCACAAAATGTGGAGACTTTACACAAAAATTGGGCCTTTAACCCCCAAACTTGGGCTTTTAACCCCAAAATTGACCCTAGGGGATCTGTTCCCAATGAATCCATCTTCAAAACTGAATGTTAACAGAAAGATTTCCTTCATAACGTCCCACTTCGCAGTTTCGTGTCATAGATCTATCTCTAAATACCATTTCATCGGAATAGTATCGAAAGTGTGGCAGAATATATGTACCCATTTAGGTTGTGGTTCCTCTCTCCATGCTTTCATCCAATGATCCAGATGCTCACATGGATCATCCTTCCCTATATATTTTTTAGTAATGCAGGTATTGGCATATCCAAACTGCATCTTCATCATCCTTCAATACTCCTTCTAGTCTGCAAAACTATTCTTATGTGTACCCCACCATCTGGTATGCATAGCTCTCAGTGCGATGTCCAATGGTTGGAACTGATGTTCCTCTGATACATCCCTTTCAAATTTATCAAGGAAAAAGTTTACATCTTCTAAGCCATAATAATATGGTAAACTGTGTACCTCAGTGGATATAAATCAAAGTGATTTAGTAAGACAGTTGCGTCGTAGCGTTGATACTTCACACAATCTATTCTCCCAATGCTCGAGCTCCTCATTCGAATCTAAGTTGCAAGAATTGTCCTTTTCCCAAGTAATTTTGCCATCTGTCGTAGGGTTGATCCAATCCTCATTCTGCATAGTAAGCTTATAGATCTTCTCAATATCATCCTCCTCGTACTAATCTTAGGTTGGTTCAGTATACCATGCACTTTCAGCCGGATCCAATGGAACAATGACTCTAATTTCCTTCTTCTCAAATGTCATAATGTGCTTTTTTAGGATGATGACCACAGTCATATCAAATGCCCAATCAATTCCAAGCAGCACTGGTTAGGGATTACTATCGTCCACTATTTTGATTACCTCAAAATCACATATAGCACCCCTTCAATGTCTATAGTTAGTCCATGTAAGCGCCCTATAGGAATAATATTTTGTTGGTTTTCCATTCATAGCTGAATTAGGGACCACTGCAGCGCTGGATTTCCCATTCTTTCCTAGGTTTGTTTAGGAAAAAAATTCACATCAGATCCCAAACCTAGGATTACCTGGTCCATTTCAAATTCTCTGATTTGTGCAGTCAATCCCATCTCCCAAATAATCATTTTCTTACCCTTGTCTACTCTATGTACTGCACGCTATTCAGGTAGCAACTTACCCTTGCCAGTGTAGTTGAATATTAACTCTTGTAGTCCCTCCACTACTTTCTAGTCCCTTAGAAGCTTCATGCAAGTCTGTAAGAAGGATTTCAACACTAAGGTATATGTTTTCTACATAGCAAGGACTTCTTCAGGCTTCTCCATCCGTGCACCCTGAGCCTTTGATGTGGAAGCTCCTGAATCCAAAAAACTCTTTTTCACCTCCATAAAAGTTTCCTTTGCCTTATGCAAATCAAATAGAACATCTTTGTCAGTAGCCTTGCACACCCATATATTTTCTTCTACTTATTTTCCTACAACTTTATCTTCCCTGTTAGCTATATCGTTTCACGTAACTATATTAACATTGGGACCATGTTCGTGTGGTTCTTATCTCATCATCTGGATGTTCTGAGTGGGCTACTAGTTCTTCTTTTATTGCATCTTTGCGATGAGTATGGGACAATATTATATAGCATGGTCAAACTGTCGGCAATATTGGAAATAGGGGTGAATCGGGTTCTGACAATCTCGCACAAAGTGAACTGGTTCCCCACAATTGTAACAAATAATCTATCCATGACCTCTTCCAACTCCTCCCCCTCATCCTCTTCCTCGTCCCTAAAATCCTTCATGTGATGTAGGTGCGCCTTGATCCTACTAAGGGTGTGTCTTAGCCTATACTCTATATGTCATAGTTTTGTCCATCATTAACTCATAGCTTTGACAATTGCATTCATCATGGCTTACAGACTTACATAAATTGATGAACATTTGTTGGGAGTTTGTACAAACTTTTGTAACAAATTGCAAATGTATGTCGAGTGATTTATTTTTATTTGGCAGATACTCGATCCAACGATATTTTCTGGCTTTAGGGGGATAGGATCTCCCCCAATTAGATAGTTCTGATATACCAGGCAATGATCCTTGTCATGACCTTGCCATTTACACTTTAAGTACCATATTTTAGAATGGGTCTTTTGGAAATATTTCCCCTTTTTGAGATCCTGCAACTCCATATGCAAGCTAGCCAACTGCAACTAAAGCTGCTGCACTCCCATATTTGTATCCTATATAGGCGAAGCCTCCAACTTCATAGCAATTTCCAGTGCTTTAGCCTGTGATGAAATCTTCTACTCTCATAATGGTAATCTCAAATGAGGTAACACTGAAGAAATATACCAATCCTTATGTTTCTCATCTGAGATTTGCAGATTAACTTGTTGTAGCAGACATTTCAACCTTTTATCAAAATCCCATGCAGATTCATTCACCTTCTGCTTAATTTCTTTGACCTCAATAATAGACTGGGCTTGAGACTTAGGATTTCTAAATTCATTATTCAACACATCTTTTGTGTCTTTTAATGATGCAACTAGATGAGTTGTACTATACTTAATATACAAACTCAGTGCCCTGTCTTGCAATGTTGTGACCATTTGCACTTTCTTCAAATTGTCATCCATTATTTGTTGTGACTTCCACATAGCATTTGATACAAACCAAAATTGATTAGGGTCTTCTTCCCCCAGACCCTTGTGTTGGAAATAATACTGATAGGGGGGGTGAATCAGTATTAGAAAGTCAATAATATTTCATTTCCATAATTAGATTCATATATGCTATTTCAGTTAATGGAACTTGCATGTATACGCAACTGTATTTAAGGCAACTAGCATATATCCTGCAAACTTATGATTCAGTTAATTCATCATATGTTTATCTTTAATCTATGCATTAGAACCATATAAGCAGTAACCAGGTGTAGTAAAAATAGAACAGACAATCACACATATGAACACAAGATATAACGTGGAAACCCAATGAGGGTGAAAACCACCTGCTGCAATCGTCTCTATCTTCTTTTTAGTAAGAAAATTATTTTTACAATTTTTGTACTGGTGCAGTCTTATAACAGTATTCAGGCTTCTACCTGCAGAAGGCTACAACCTTCTCTCATTCTCCAACTTCTCTTGGAAGGGAGTTACAACCCCCTAGCTCTTGTACTAGCTGATATGTTTACTAGTACGTAGGTGCCAGCCTATAGAAGGCTACAATCTTCTCTTTTCTTCCAGGGACCACGTTTCATAAATTTTCAAACTGGATCCACCAATAACATCATTCAAACATCAAATATATCTGCATCAACCAATCTCCTTTGCACCAACCACAACTGAATCAATCAATCACTTTTTAGAATGATGTAACCGGAATATAGTAACCAGAATACAGTAACCAGAACACAGTAACCAGAACCTAGAACACTACAACAACAAATAGAAGTAGCTAAATAATATTTTATGAGGTATACACTACTTCAATGTGTCAAACCTGCGTGCATACACACTTTTCTCAAGGTGAACCTACGTACAGATCTACAAATCAAATTTAAGATGTATACGCTATTTTGATATGCACAACCAGGGTGTATACGCGCCTTTTCTAAAGTGAACCTACGTACAAATTTGTAAATGATGATTTAATCTTTACAACAATTCCAGACTTCAGTTATACCCAGATCATCATATTTACAGACTACAACATGTGCCAGTTATTTAGATAAAAGATCAAAACCACACAAAGATACTTCACTTTAAGCCTTAAGATCTTCACCCATCATTAGATCTTATCCTTCATCAAGCACTAAGGTTCATCCTTGATTCAGATCCAGGTATGCACCATAACCCAATAATGTGTATTCTAGATCTTGCTCTTCATTAGATATTCAATACCTGAGTGCCTTTGCCTAATGATCTTCTCCTCCTTTTATAATCTTAGGCCTTACTCAATACCATGGACCAAAACCACTTAGGACCAATACCTTGGACCAAATACCTGTGGTCAACACTTCGAATCAGATACCTTGGACCAATACCATGGATCAAAATACCATGGACCAAAACTTAGTTTTCCAACATGTATGTGCCTTTCCTTCTGTGAAAGTGCATGTGTACACTATACGCTCCTTTTGGTCTACCAAACCATGTGTACATGCGGCTTGGTCAATGGGGAACCCACGTATACCTCTCTTTCTTCAATCTGTGAGTCTGAACTGTGATATGTCATCTGAGTGAGTTGCCATCAAGGACAACACCTGTATCATAGTGCCAAATATATGTCATAATGCCAACAATCTCCCCCTTTGGACTTGATGGCAACTCCAAGTTACTCTCCCCCTTTTTCATCAAGGGCAAAGGGTTATGCTCCCCCTGAGTTCATGCAAATTTCTCTGATATGATGAAGTGTGCTGATTGAGCTCCATGCTCCTCCTGAATATAAGAAAGGTCTACAAAAGGATGTTCTAAAAGTAGAACATGACTCTATACATACATCATAAATGACCTTCCTATCACCAATGACTCATACATACATCCATCTCCCAACCAAGTGAGGATATACCAAGTTTGAATCATCCACCCAACCAAGTGGGGATATATCAATTGTTTATACATGTTAAAAAAAGAACATTACATCATCCATCCCATGCATAGTGGGGTAACAAAATAGGTCGTTTCATGACCTTGACATTAAAAGATGACATAGAGACCAAATATCTGCAACAAGACCATGATAGTCATCAACAAGTATCATCAACAGCATCTGTCAATTAGCATCCAAACCAGCAATCATGATCTCCCCTTGAACCTATTCCACCTGAATAAAAAACAACTGTGAATTTGTACCAAGATCTTCTAAGATAATGCCAACAATGCATTATGAGAAGTATATGGCCCCCCTGAATCTATGCCAGATGATCACTGTTAGACCCATATCAGACTCTTTTCATCCTGAGTCTGGTCCACTACGTTTCTTCAAACTAACATATACATGACTGTATCCACATAAACCAGTGTATGTATGTGGCTACGCTTTATGAAACTCGCGTATAACCACTTTTCTCTGAAATAGATAAGTTTTAACAGCAGGATGATGCATCAACTACTCCCAACTTCTGTCTGAGATATTCAAATGTTTCTCTGGGTAGTGGTTTGGTGAATATATCAACAACCTGTTCTTTGGAGGGAACATACTCCAATTTGACGTTTTTTCAAGCACTTGTTCACGTAGAAAATGATATTTGATGGGCATGTGCTTAGTCTTAGAATGCATGACTGGATTCTTTGAAATACTAATGGCACTTGTATTATCACATAGAATGGAGATGGGTGGAGTACATGTGATCTGAATGTCTTGCAATGTTTGCATCATCCAAAGGAGTTGTGTGCAGCAAGATGTAGCAGCCACATATTCTGCTTCAACTGTAGATAATGCAATTGAACTTTGTTTCTTGCTGAACCAAGACACTAATCTGGAACCCATATAGAATGCACCACCACTAGTGCTTTTTTTTTTCATCAGCGCTTCCTGCCCAATTTGCATCTGTATATGCATGAAGTGTAAGATCTATATCTCTAGGATACCATAAACCAAAATTTTGTGTTCCTTGAAGATATTTGAAAATCCTTTTGATTGCCTAGAGGTGTGATTCCTTTGGATATGCTTGGAATATTCCAACTATTCCCACTACATGCATGATGTTTGGTCGGGTACCTGTTAGATAAAGCAGACTGCCAATCATGGATCTGTAGGTTGGTTGATGTACTGCTACTAATTCATCATTTGAGCTGAGACTGCATCCTGTTACCATTGGGGTACATACTGGTTTAGAATCTTCCATGTTGTATTTTTTCAAGATCTGCTTGAGATATTTGGTTTGTGACAAAAAAATACCATCTTTATTCTTTTGAACTTGCAGACCAAGAAAATATGTAAGCTCACCAAGCAAGGACATTTCAAATTCTTGCTGCATTACCGAAGCAAAATTCTGATTCATGGCTTCTTCATTACTACCAAAAATGATACATCAACATACACAACAAGTATTAGCAATTTATTATTATCAATCTTTGTATATAGATTGCTATTAGCTGATCCTTTTGAAAAAACTTGTTGATGGAGGTATTTGTCAAGACGGTAATACCAGGCCCTTGGAGCTTGTTTTAGACCATAGAGAGCCTTTCTGAGTCTGCATACAAGTTTTGCATCATTTCCAAGGATGAATCCATCTGGTTGCTCAATATATACATCTTCTTCTAAGTCTCCATTAAGAAAGGCATATTTTACATCTATTTGGTATACTTTTAATTTTTGAAAAGTAGAAAGAGCAAGGAACATTCTTATGGCTTTGAGTCTAGCAACAGGTGCAAAAGTTTCTTCAAAATCTATAGCTTCTTGTTGAGCATATCCTTTACAAACAAGTCTGGCCTTGTTTCTAATAAATTCTCCATTTCCATTCAGCTTGTTTTTGAATATCCATTTGGTTCCTATGATATTCTTATCATGGGGTCTAGGAACTAATTCCCAATTATTATTCTTTTCAATTTTCTCAAGTTCTTCATTCATGGCCTTGACCCAACATTCATCTTTGCATGCTTCATTTACATTTTGAGGTTCGATGGAGGAAAGCAATGCTAGATAGCTTGAAGCTTCTGTAATAGTTTTTCTTGTCTGCACACCTGCCTCTTTCTATCCCAAATTTGAGTCTCTAGATGATTTTTCTGAACATACCTGGATGGATTCTTTTCTTCTACCATTATCCGCTCTTCTGGTGCTTTATGTGTTTCTTCTTCAGAATTAGTATGATTTGATGTGGGACGATAATCCTCATCTACTCCACAATATTTGGCTTTTACCTGCTTTGGATTTTTGCATGCTTCATCAACCACAACATCAATACTTTCAATAATTTTCCTAATTATTTTATTATAGCACTTATATCCTTTACTTCGGGAAGAGTAACCAAGGAGAATGCCTTCATCTACTATGGGTTCAAACTTGCCAAGTTTTTCATCAGTCCTTTTGATGTAACATTTGCTTCCAAAAACTTTGAAGTATTTTACAGTAGGAGTCTTACCATACCAAAGTTCATGTGGAGTTTGAGTGTTGTTTACCCGAACATTTGCCTGGTTGAGAATAGTGACAATAGTGAATGCAGCTTCACCCCATAAGGTTGCAGGAGTTCCAGACTCATCTAGCATAGCATGAGTCATTTGTTGAACAATTATATTCATCCTTTTTACCACTCCATTTTGCTGAGGATTCCTTGTAGTGGAGACTTTCCTTTTTATTCCATGTTCTTCACAAAAGTCAAAGAATTCATCCAAGGTAAATTCCCCTCCTCAATCAGATCTGAGGCATTTGATTTTGCGATATGATTCATTTTCAACCAAGGCTTTGAAAGCTTTGAATTTTTCAAATGCTTCATATTTATGCTTTAGAAGCCCTATCCAACACATTCTAGAAAAATCATCAATGCACAATATAAAGTATTCCTCTCCACGAGGTGACTTTTTCCTTGATGGTCTACATAAATCAGTATGAACAAGTTCAAGAGGCTTACTAGCTGATCCTTCCTTTTCAGGGAAGTGCGGTCTAGTTTTCTTACCAAATTGACATGATTTTCATATTGTATTTTCTAGGATGTTGATATCAGGAAGATCACGAATAGCTTGGACTTCGCACGCTTTTCTTATTTGAGAGAAGCTTAGATGCCCCAATATTTTGTGCCATAGCCAATGTTCATCATTTTTGCTGAGATAGCACTGTTGTTGTCATCCCTTGAGTATGTATAAGTTGTTTGGAATTCTTATACCTTTGATCATAGTTTCACTTGTATCAAGCTCACAAGCAACACATCGATTTGATCAAAATACTACTTCATTTCCTTGATCACACATTTGACTAACACTCAACAGGTTATGCTTTAGACCATCAACATACATAACATTCCCAGCTTTAACTTTTTCTTTTAAGAGAACATAACCTTTACCTTTTATGACAGTAGGAGTGTCATTTCCAAATGAGACCTTCTTTTCCTTTTCTAAGGCATTATATGACTGAAGTTTTTCTTTATCACCTATCATGTGTTTCGATCATCCACTGTCGATGCACCACTGATTTTCTTGTCCTTCTGCAGACAAGGCTATACCACATCTTTCTGTTTTTAGTTCTTTCTTTCTCCATATTTTTGGATTTAACAAATTTTGCTCCTTCTGAGATGTTTGCCAAAATTTACTCCTGCATTTAGATTCTTCATGATCGAATTTGTTGCAGATAGAGCATTCTATTTCATTTTCAAGAAGAGAAAAGTTATTGTAGGTCCATTTCATGATCCCCATCACATTCCTTTGATTTCTTGTTTCTCTAGTCATGATGGTCTTGTAAGCAACACATTGAGCAGATTTGTGTCCAAAGTTATGGCATGAAAAGCATTGGCCATTAAAGAAGTTCCTCCAATTATTGAATCTACTGACCTGGTGATTGTAGTTGCTATTGATATTCATTCTTGAAACAGATTGAGTATGATTTACCTGAGGTTGGTTGTAGCTTCTGTTCATCCTTAAAGTAAATTGAGCCTGATTTACTTGATGATCTGCTTTATGCCTTTGCTGTCGATTGTCAAACTGTTCACTACTCTTTGCCACATCAAGATAGCTTTTAGTGGAGGTTGACGGCTTCTGTGCTTGTGATGCTTCTTCAGTATATCTAAGACCTGTCTTTATCAGAGGAAAATGCTGCACTTTGATAATTTCATTTAAGGTTTATGATCCTTTAGCAAATCTGAGATTGAGAACTTTTGTTTTCTCAATATCCTTTCTTAGATCCCCAATTTCACATTCTAGTTTTTCATTGTGTTTTTCTCTTTCAGTGAGTTGGAATGTAAGAGTATCTATAATCATATTCTTTTCTTCTAAACAGATTTTGAGTTTAGATATTTCTTCATAAAGGTCATCTTCATCTAAAGCATCCAAGAAATCATCATCTTTAAAAGCCATCAGAAGTCTATAGTCATTACTATTTTCATCTTCATCACTATTTGATAAACCATCACTATCTTCATGCGTATAGTAGCTCTTCTTACTTACATTTTGTTTTTCGTTCCATTTTGTTGATTATCTTTGTCAAGCTTTTCCTTATGAGGACATTTGGCCGCATAATGACCGACTCTTCCACAAGCAAAACATTTGAAAGGTAGTTTACCTCTGAATCTTCCAAATCCCCGTTGAAGGTTCTTGACAAAGTGTGCTTCTTCCTCTCCTTCTGAAATATGTCCTGATTCATTGAGTTCTTCTCTTCCTGAAGCTTTGAATGCGGCTTCTCTCATATCTGATGGACCTCCTTTTCTCATTTCGAAAGCAGTTAAGATTCTGTGTAGCTATGTCATAGTAATAGTCTGAAGATCCTGCTTTTCTTCTATGGCAGATACTTTTGACTCAAACTTAGTAGACAAGGATCTTAAAACCTTTTCAACTAAAGTAACTTATTTTATCTCTTCACCCAAGTTCTTCATGCAATTAACAATCTCATCTATATGTAAGAAGTAACTAGCTATACTTTCATCATTGTGCTTTTTGAGAGTTTCATTTTTAATTCTAAGAGTTTGTAGTTTTGCACGTTTTACTTGATTGTCTCCTTCATAGCTTAGAATGATCTTGTCCCATATTTATTTGGCAGTTTTGAGCTGCATAACTTTGACAAATTTTGATTTTGACAGACTCCCCAATAATATATTGACAACCTTGGCATTGGTTTCATATTTCTTTTTACCTACCGTATCTGTAGCAATTGCTAATGGAAATGTATATCCTCCTTCCACGATTTCCCAGACATCTGTTCCAAGAGATTGAAGATAGGTTGTGGTTCTTACCTTCCAATATCTGAAGTTGCACCCATCAAATATTGGTGGTCTAATGGATCCCTCTCTTTCGTAGTTACTCATGATGATAGATCTTTCTTCAAGCGATCAAGCTTCTTCTGAAGGACCTGCTCTGAAACCAATTGTTGGAAATAATACTGAGAGGGGGGGGGGGGGTGAATCAGTATTAGCAAGTCAATAATATTTCATTTTCATAATTAGATTCATATACGCTACTTCAGTTAATGGAACTTGCATGTATACACAATTGTATTTAAGGAAACTAAAATATATCCTGCAAACTTATGATTCAATTAATTCATCATATGTTGATCTTTAATCTGTGCATCAGAACCATATAAGCAGTAACCAGGTGCAGTAAAAACAGAATAGACAATCACACATATGAACACAAGATATAATGTGGAAACCCAATGTGGGTGAAAACCACCTATTGCAATCATCTCTATATTATTTTTAATAGGAAACTTATTTTTACAATTTTTGTACTGGTGTAGTCTTATACCAGTACACAGGCTTCTACTTGCAGAAGGCTACAACCTTCTCTTTTCTTCTAGGGACCACGTTTCATAAATTTTCAAAGTAGATCCATCAATAACATCATTCAAACATCAAATATATTTGCATCAAACAATCTCCTTTGCACCAACCACAACTGAAGCAATTAATCACTTTTCAGAATGTTGTAACCAGAATACAGTAACTAGAACATAGTAACTAGAACACAGTAACCAGAACCCAGAACACTACAATAGCAAATAGAAGTAGCTAAAGCATATTTTATGAGGTATACGCTACTTCAATGTGTAGAACCTACATGCATACACACTTTTCTTAAGGCAAACCTGCGTACAGATCTGCAAATCAAATTTAAGATATATACGTTGTTTTGATATGCAGAACCAGTGTTTATACGCACCTTTTCTAAAGTGAACCTGTGTACAGATCTGTAAATGATGATTTAATCTTTACAACAATTCTAGACTTAAGTTATACCCAAATCATCATATTTACAGACTACAACATGCACCAGTTATTCAAATAAAAACTCAAAACCACACAAAGATACTTCACTTCAAGCCTTAAGATCTTGGCCCATCATTAGATCTCATCCTTCATCAAGCACTAAGGTTCATCCTTGATTTAGATCCAACTATGCACCATAACCCAATAACCTGTATTCTAGATCTTTCTCTTCTTTAGATATTCAATACTTGAGTGCCTTTGCCTAATGATATTCTCCTCCTTTTATAATCTTAGGCCTTACTCAATACCATGGACCAAAACCACTTAGGACCAATACCTTGGACCAAATACCTGGGGTCAACACTTCAGATTAGATACCTTGGACCAATACCATGGATCAAAATACCATGGACCAAAACTTAGTTTCCCAACATGTACGCACCTTTCCTTCTGTGAAAGTGCGTGTGTCTGCTATACGCTGCTTTTGATCTGCTAACCCGTGTGTACACGTGGCTTGGTCAATGGGGAACCTGCTTATACCTCTCTTTCTTCAATCTATGAGTCTGAACTGTGATCTGTCATCTGAGTGAGTTTCCATCAAGGACAACACCTATGTCATAATGCCAATGCCTTGAATATAGGCATCTTCGCTGTGTTCGTGTTCAATAACGGAGGTGGAGGTGGAGGTGATGGAAGAGTTGGATTGAATGGATGTGGTATTCCTACAATACCCTGATCTATCATCTATAGCGCACATTGAGGCGTCTTTAGACTATTACTTTCTTCATCGCTATCAGATGCTCGCAACAAAGGACTGTACTCAACAGTTGTATCTAGATCTCTTCTAAATGGTTTCCCACTTCGCATGGCTCCCATCGAGTCTCGTCTAAACATCAATTTAGTGGCATAATTTATTTCTCACATAATAACATTTTAATCCAAGTTTTCAGAAACTTCAGATACTTACCTCTTGGTCCTTTGAAAAATTGGAGTTCAACTTCGCTATAACTGGAAGATGTATCAATCGCGAATTCAGTAATAAACCCACCCAAAATAATATCAATCCAATAATCAACAGCTTTCATGACCTTGTTTTCTAATCCTTCTAAGTGATTCACTAACTCTGGAGTCCACATAATAGATCTATCCAACTTCTAAGTAGCTTGACCATCTGCCAGTTTAGCCAACATTTTGTATAATTCACACGGAAAAGAGCAAAATAAATTTTCTTGTTTCTCTGTATAAAGGTATCTCTGCAACCACTCTTCTTTTGACAAGCACAAATTCTTGTTTTCTTGGGTTGCAAACTAGTGCAACTCCTGATCTATCCACTTTTCAATCTACTTCTTGGTCTCTATCCACTTATGCCACATTATACATTCCTCAAGTAGATCTGGTCCTAGCATTGGAACGATTTGTTGGCTTGAGGGGGCTTCAACCTAGGTTCAGAGTTAGTTGCACTAACTAATAAAAACCTACATTACGGCCCCTTTTGACAACAACCCGCATAGCACAGGCTACACTCTCACCTGAGGCAGTATTGGGGGATGCTAGAACTAGGTTTCTACATCCAAAGGACTATGTGATGTGTTTCTGTTATAGACATTTTTGGGCACTTGAACCCCAATCACAAATGTCCATAAATTGAGGACTCTTAAGTCCCTAAAAGTGTTGCTTCACTGCCTAAAGGAACAAGGTCAACTGATTACATCATCTCCTATAAGTTCTCCACTGAAAACTACTCATAAATGGTCAAAACTGGACCATACTGAAAGCTCAATGTAGAGGGTGCGATGCATATCACCTTCCCAATGTACAAGGTGCGACGCATACTGATTTGCTCCTCTGTAGGGTGCGATGTTCGGGAATGGACAAATGGCAGGGACAAAAATGCGAGGTGGAAGATCATGGAAGCTTCCAGAAGCTTCCCCTCTGATACTTGCCGCTCCATTTTCGACTAGGGATGAGTAAGAGATCATCATTCTCCAAGTGGAAGCAGGAACTATCAGAGAGAGGACACTAATAAAGATCCCAAAAGATGACTCACCTCTTTATAATCATCTATATATGGATCCCTCATCACAGAGATCTGGAGGCTGGAATTTTGTATCTTATAGAGAAGTGTTGTTGGTATTCTGGTGTATGTATATTCACAGTGTTGGGTGATCTAGTTTTGCTTGAGGTAAAGAAGGGCTTCTTAGCTAGAGGATGATGCTGGGTTAGAGCACATGGTTGTAATCTTCTTGCTACTTTTCATCTGAATAAAGCTATTCTTGTTTCCTTCCATATTCTTGTATACTTGTTTATATATGCTTGTATATGGTTAATGCACATCTGATCCTACATTATTTATGAATTTAGATCCTTGTTTCTTGCATAGTAGTATGTTGTTGTGATTCCACAGGTCCTTTTGAAGCTGAACAGACAAAGAAGAAGCAGAAAAACTCTATCAAGAAGGAGAGGAAATCGAGTGCAAGAATTAGGTTGGCCCTCTTGGTTCTCCTCTCATCCATCTTCATAAAAGGAATCATAGTAGACTTTGATTGTTTGTTTCTAAGATAGCCACCCATCTTAGTGGGAATAGCAGCATCCGAGTGGACACTATTCCCGGATAACAGTTTCTGTCAAACTTAAAGCTTTATCTTGACCTTCATGAACCCTTAACCCTTAAAACCCGAAACTAAGAGTAATTAACAGTTAGCATATTTATGCCCTTTTCCGATTATGCTAAACATGCATAACATCATATAAATAGAGAGATCTATGTCTTCGTGAATCTAACAAGTACTTTTCTTGATTAATTTCATTGAATAAATCAAAATTCAATAAATTTAGTGATAAAACAATGTTACAGAGATACACAAATAGTTCTTCAAAACAAGACTTTATTATGCTTCAGATCTTCAATTATAGTCCTTTCCAACCCTGTGCACACAGCTGCAGGGGCCCGCACACTGAGTTGCGGGCTTACCAAGGTCTCTGTGCACACAACTATAGGAGCCTTCCCTTTTGCCCAAGTACAAAATAGGCTCAAATCATGCACTATTATATTCTTCTCTATCTCCCTATGACTCTTTTATGACTCTCGTTTATATCCTTCTTCATTACAATACCATGGTCCGTGAATCATGGGCGAGTCTCAAAACAACTTGAATCTTAACAAACTAAGGGGATTTGACTTCTAAAAGGCCCTTTGACTCCTATCGACCTATTCTACTCACTCTCCACTCCTCAAAATGTGGATACTTTACAATATTTAACAAAACTTTACAAAATTTGACCCAGGGGACCCCATCCCAACAACATACTTAGTTTCAGATCAAATAATTCATTGATAGCCCATTACATGCACACTCACTTCAAATCTAACTATTCATGAAATATCCATCACTTGCACACCCAAACACTTTGATCTTAATCTCCTTATATACATTAGGCCTTGTCCAATACCATAGATCAAATCCTTAGTAATGATGATGATATTCTTAGATGGGATCAAATATTGTTGCTACACTCAATACTATGGGTTAAGACCATGGTAAAGACCCTTGGTATTTAGAATACCATGGTGCAAAAATTTTACGCACCTTTTGTTATTCATACATGCATGTTATGTGAATTTTCTTCACATAACCTATGTGGACCTATCAAAACATCCCCTTCAACATTAATTTGTCTCTGAACTGTTATTTATAGGTCCAAATTCTCTGTGATATGTAGACACAACATGTTGACATCTTCATCAAGTAGGTTTCCATCAAGGATACCACATTATTCAGAATGCCAACAACAACATATGCATATGGCATATGCCTGAAACATATTAGAACCACTGATCTAGTCCATGAATGTGTCTCTTGGTCATTGATCTTCCTTCACTATCGAATTTTCCAAATCACTATGTTATCTCATTGTGATCAACCTGCATGTGCTAATGTGATTTACCAAGAAACTTGATGAGACCAGTACTCCATATCATTCAGCGCAATCAATGCTAAAGACTACCACATGTAAAACTCTGCTTAGATTTCAATTTATGCTTTAATCATTGGGAGTTAAGGTGAAACACATATATTGTTAGAATGCTCTCGGAGAAGAGTTTCCAACTGAACATTGAGCTTCCGCATTAGACTAATAAACTGGAAAAAAATTTCCTACATCCTTGACTGTGAAATTTCAACAAACAAATTAATACAAATATGATAATGATAAAAAAATATCATACGTACAACAACTTATTCCAACAATCTACCCTCTGAAATTGATATTGCTTATCATCCATGACTTAAAATGATAGCCACTATTCAACAATCTCACTACACTTGTCATCAATGACCTAAATTGACATCAATGACAACCACTACTCAACAATGTTATGCATACCTTACACATTCATGCATTGCCTCTATATGCTTCTTTTCTTAGCTTAAGGTATCGATTAAATATTTTATGTTACATGTGTCCTTCATTAGATTTAAAGGGATAAATTATGTGATTAATGTCTATTTAAAATCATTTTACTTGTGGGATATCTCTTAAGTATCTTTATGACAAATGGGGATCAGATTTGATCCACATGAGTGCACAGTGGTAGTGTTGTACATGCTTAGATGTTTAACAACTACCTCCTTTTTCCCTCATTGCTACCTTATAATGTTGAAAAACACCTCATGTGAAAGATATCTCAGTTAACAAGGGGAAACCGCTTTTACTTGCCATTTATTAGGAAATAAAAATAACATCAATGTTGGATTCGGTTAATATATATGTGCATGTGGGTGGTGTCATGCGTGCCACACACATACCACCACTAGCTCTAGGTATCCCACATTTATTATTGTGCTTGCTAAATATATATGATTTGGCACACCTTGCCTAGATAATAAGGTTATGGTATTTGATCCTCGTATATGTATATCAAATATTTTTATCTATGTTAACATATGAAACATTCAACTCTTGGCTTTCCATGGTGTTCCTGGATAATGGTGAAGACATTAATTAATACTAATTCCAATCCATTTGAGTAAAATTTATATTAAGTATTAAAGAGAGTATGGGATGAGTTTTGGTACACATATCTGTGCATAAATAGTGCTATATATTCTTTACGTAGTATGCTACTACCGCAAGATACTCCCATATCTACTTTAAGGTATTAAGTGTTCGAAAATCAGAAAGTTAGAAATATTTCCTTATGTTGGTAATTATTTGTGTTACTCTTATGTTCTTATTAACTTTCTTATGTTCTTATTTTTATCTTTGGTTAATCAAGAAATTATCAAAACAAAACATGAAGATTAGGGACACTAGATGTAGGCAGACATCCAGAGCTAAAACCCCTATATAGGGGAAAACCCAATCAATAACTCTTCCTTCGGTAATTCAAATTGAGATGGAACAAAACCCTAGACCAAGAGACCTTCCTCCTCCACCAAGTCAACCTTCCAATGAGATATTGCAACCTTCAATAGTATTTTCTTGTCCAACAACTATAACCCAACATCAAACCAAAAAATTTGGCCCCAACTTCACCAATAGCTATAGAATTTTGACCTTCCTAGAAACTACAAAATTCCGGTCCTTCTAGCAGCTTCACACATGTGAGAGAAAGAGAGAGAATTTTGACTTCTTATGCTTATGATGGACCTCCTTCTTCTTCACTATCCTTTTCCTCTTCTTCCTTGAAATTCATACTTTTTCTTAGCCCAGAAACTGAAAATCGAACTGGTGATGAGTGAGTGATAAATGAGGTCAAGTTGTTGCCTTTATATAATGCTTCTTCTACCCAATTTAGGCTGACTTGTCTAGTTTTGAGGCCGACTCGGTGGAGGAGGTCTAATTGACCTATTTTAGAATAAAATAATTTTCTTCTTTGACAAATAAATACTAAGAAGGGTTATTTACATTATGACAAGGACACATATACTTGACATAAACCCTAGAAGCTCGCAATGGAGGCTTTGACCTAAAAATAATTAACCCAAGCATGAAACACGTGCTTTAATAAGTCAATTTATTTTCCTTTCTTTTGATAAATATATTGCATCATGACTCAAGTACAATTATGAACACTGACATTAGTTACATTCTTCAATACTCTCTCTTAACTAGGGAGGTATTCATAATTACCTATATTTATAGAGGTACATGGAATATCTCCAAAATGAACTACGAAGAATTATGGCACACTCAGTGTCTCATACTAGATACCTGACCAAGGTAATTTGTTGGGGGGGCACTAAGATGGAATAAAGCTTTTAGCCAGTCTAGCTACCATCAAACTTACTAACTAACCATCAACCCAGGGATCTAGGTGTGTATACAAGTGTTATCACCAAACAATGATCACCTAGCTATTTTTAACTAGGTGGATCAAAATCCACCATGTAGTATTAATTTTACCATAGTAAAATCACTTGCACTATGGAAAATAATTTAGTAAGCCATTTTTATTAAATTATTTTCTGATTTAAATAAAAAAACCCATGAGAATAATTAGATAAATCATTATTTATTTAATTTTCTCTAAGAATAATTATTAATCATTATTTAAATAATTATTCCTTGTCACATTTTGACTAGATCCCTTAGGAATAATTAAATAAATAATTGTTTATTTAATATTCCTTGTTTCTAGTATTGGAATAATTGTTAAATCACTATTTAATAATTATTTCAATTTCACAACATTATTAATTCTTGCAAAATAATTAGTAAATCATTTTATTTGTTAATTATTTCTAAATAAAGATATCTAGCCATTTTAAATGTCTTTTCCCTCCCTAATAAATATAGTAAAGTATTCCATGCAGTTAGATCTTGATTTGGTTAATATTATTTTATTATTCTCCATTTTCGAGATTAACTCAATACCTTGTTATAAATATGAGGGTTTTCTATTCATTCTTCACCATGATCATAATCATCGTCATCATCATCTTCTTTTTTCTTTCGAGCTCCCATTTCAGCTCTCCACATTTCGTTTGGGGTTTTTACATATTGAGGGAGAAGATTGTTTTTTGAAGCATCAAGGACATCAAAGGACCTATCCCATGGAGGGGGACTTATAGACCCTTTTGTAAATCTCCTTCACTAGGTGTTTTTAATAAAGAATTTATCCAATTAAAGTCTGTGCATTTGTGTTATTGCATTGGATATTTTTATTGCTTCTTTCTATTTTGGATCATCTATAATTTTGTTGTAGTTTTCCATTTTTATTGCAGATCTGAATCGCAAGCAACCATCAAATTTTTTTTATGGTCACTTGTCGCCTAGTGACTTAAGTGAAGTGTTTTTGGTATACCTTCCAATAAATTTCACACTAACAGATTATTGCCTTTACATATTAGTCCCTTGATATTATATTATTTAGGCCTTTTTATGTGTCGTTGAGTAGCTTGTTTTCCCTCTCTTGCTTAGCTACTTAGTAGCCCTTGTGGGTGTCATTTTGTGTGCTTGATTGGATGTTTATTTTTATGCCATTTTTAGATTTATTTATAGTATTTTATGTTTTTACTTTCAGCAACATGTGGCATCATGAGCCCACGGGGCTTTGGATTGACGGTGAATGGGTGCACTGTTAAGGCACTCCTTGCGATAGGTCACCAGTTCAAATCCCCCGTGGGTACTTAGGTTAGTCTTAACATAGAAAAAAAAAAAGCATGTGGCATCATGAAAGATTCTTAATTAACTCATCCAATTGACACATTATTTTCACACATTCACACCCTAAGTGAACGTGAGCTTGGTTAAAACTGCCAAGCCAATACTTTAAACACTACACCTTAATAAATCAACACACATAGATTAAGCCCACTTAAGCACTAAGGCCAAATAATCTTTGTACTGTAGGCGTAGGAACAGTGGGATAAGCTTCCAATAACACCCATCGATCACTTTCATTGAGACATAGAAGTTGAAATATAAGGGAGCTTAAAATCCTTCACCATACCACGATCCAAAGCCGAAGTGCATTAGAAAATCAATTCATAGAGGGCTAAGCTAGGTCATCGTGTGAGAGGTTCTCCTCTAGGCTACCCAACCCATGGTAGGGAATCCATGTATTGGCTGACTACCAAGAAGCTCAAGACTCGACCACCCCTGTGGGACGAAGGTAATCATAGTAACCAATCTTAGGAAACAACCTATTGGACTAGATGTGGGAAGCAGTTGGTTCTCTACCCCAACTTTCTAGAGAACATATTTCTCTTTGGAAGGCCAAATAAAAAAATAGATCTAGGATTGTTTGAGGATTTATATTACCTATAGGCTAGAGGTCTTTTTCTTTGATAGTATGTGTTTTCTTGTATTAGAGTAACATCATTAAAATAGTTGTTTTACACTTGGCACCATTGCACTGGGTGTTTTCTTGCTATTTTTTTCTCTTTTATTCCTATCATCACCCTTTAGTTCTTAGATCATTATTGTATTGACATCATTTCAACCCCTAGGTGTTTGTTGCAATGAATGAGGGGTCTTCATCCTCAATTCCAGTTAGGACATATTACTCCTCCCCATCAAGTTAGAGTACTTCCTCCCCGTCCTTCATCGAGTCATCCTTTTGATTTTGGTTCTACTGATTCATCTAATTCTTCATTTGATTCGATGTGATCTCAACCACATATCACCATCATGTTAGGCACCAACATGGGTGCAAGAAACTAGGGTGGTAACCCAGGTACCAACCAAGGTACCCCCACCAGTGTGGTCACTCCTACTCCCTTGCTTCCTTTGGCTGGTTTGAGTCTCCCCTATTTCAGCTAGCTTATCAATGATCCTCTTCTCCATGATCCCACTTGGCTAGCAATTCATACTAAACTCCCTTCAGACATCCCAAATTTTGAAGGTAATCATGGAGAATATCCAACTAATCATTTTTGCTCATTCCACATGTGATGTTCATCAAATTCCATTACTGAAGACTCCCTCCATCTTCGTATGTTCCAACGCATGCTCACTGGATCTATTGCTAAGTGGTATGTTGATCAACCTAGAGCCACTCATTCCACTTGTGTGACTCTTGCCACAACATCTTTTTCCTATTTCCAATTACCTCTTGGTTATGACACTAGTAGCGAACTTTTGACTTCTTTCCGCCAAACTTATACCACCCACCTTTTCGACCATGTTTAGGAATGGAAAAGAAGGAGGAGTGTCTATAGACCTCCTGAATTTGAAGACCAAGTCTATATGGATTGGTTCCTTAGATCATTGTTGGCTCCCATTTCTAAATATGTCATGTCACACTTCCCCTAATCTGAGAAAGGTACACTCAAAGTAGCCTTAAAATTTGATTTAATTTATGCTCAGTTAGGTTATGTTTACACTATGATCCCTGATCTACCTCAGCCTGGTGTGACTAATGCATCGGGGGAATCTCATGCCATGGATAGAATAGTTGGAACCATTTCACACCCTCAACCATATGATCTACCTCATATGATTTATTGTCCACCTTAGGGAAGGACCAGTTCCTCTTACAATTATCCCTCCCCCAATCCTCCACACGAAAACCCTTATCTAGGTCCCAACACACCATATGAATATCCCCATCCACATCAATAGATGTCAGGGCCAACTATTGCACCGCATGTTTATCCCAATGTTTACCCCTCTTCTTATTATTACTATGCGCCACCTAATGCTCCAGCCCCTCCGGCACAAGCATCCTAGCCCCCCATGCTTGCTCCCCCTCTGCCACAACAACCACCTCATCCATAAGGTCAAGTGTATTCTCAACAAAGAGGACCCAGTACCCCTAACCAAAAGAAAAGGAATAAGGGGAAGGGTAATCAGAACCAACAGTCTCAAGATAATGAAGGCAACCAAAGTCCTCCACCAAATTCCCCTTAGGGTCCTCAACCTAATCTTGCAACCCAACAACAGAGTGGTCACCCAAAGAGAAAAAAGGGTCTTTGTAAGAACAAACCTTGTGCATTTTACAGTGTATATGGTTAGTATACCCATGAGTGTCCTTTTTTACCTCAGATGTGTTAGGCATGGGAATCTCAAGTAGCTTCTCGAGGAACACAACCCACCACTCCTCCTCCCCCTCCTACTTCATCTCAACACACAGTAATTACCAATCCTTTCCCTAACAAAGGATATATAGCTACCCAACCTACACAAGGTCAGGAAAATCAGCCAACTCCAGCATCTGGTCACCATGATTATCATATTCTTATGATTAATTCTGATGAGGTTAATACTGAGCAAGTCAACCTTCAGACTTGATCACGCCAATATGACAAGTCATCTACTAAGTCAGTGACTGATTCCTATCCCAAAGTTTCCACCGAGCCTCTGTTGTCATCCAATGGTACCTTACAGATCCCTCAACCTAAGGTCGATGTTATTCCCTAGATCCCCAAATATCCATTACGACAAAATGTTTCTTTTTCCAAAGATGCCCATACATATAGCATAATAGATGACTTGTCATAGTCTCTTGTTGCCATGTCAACACTAGAAGTCTTCTACACGAGCCCATCCCAATGGAAATCTATGTTATCTTATTTGGGTGTCGTGGATCCCCAAGACGATCAACTGATTGTCTTTCATGTTGAAAAGTCAAAAAATCCTCCCCTACCTTCATCCGTTGCATTTCAAATAGAAGTCTCCATTAGAAATTCCATTGTTCAACGGTGTATCATCAACAAAGGTGACCCCACCTATGTGATGGCTACCAATGTTTGGAAGCAACTTGGTTCCCCTAACCTATCCCCATCCACCATCCCTCTTCATGCATGGGATGGTCATCCTTCACAACCCCTTGTCTTATATCACAACTTCCCAATCACAGTTGCTAGAAAGACCATCTCTATTGACATTGAAGTCATCGATGCTCCCTTGGACTATAACATCCTTTTGGGTTGTAGTTATACTTATGTCATGTCAATTGTTGGATCTGTGGTTCATTGTAAGATGTGCTTTCCCCATAATGGAAATATCATCACCGTTTAGAATTTTACGTACTATGATCCCAAATCCCAGACTTCACCTCAGTCCAACATCTCTTCCATGGTTGACAATAAGATTGTCTCATCCTTCACCAATGTCTCTCTAGGAGTCTACAAAGATTCCACTTTTCTTGGTGCTTACTATGATCCACTGCATACCCCTTCTGAGCCTAGCTCATCTTGTGTTTTCATGCTCCAAGAATCACAAGCCTCCCACAAATGTTTTGGTATGCCTTCACAGTAGACTACACCTTTGCAACCTGTCATTCCTAACTCAACCCAACCTCTTGGTACTACTGCTCAAGCATCATTTCCTTCTGCTAGTGTATTTCCTAATCCGTTCCCACCCAAAACTATTCCCCTAAGCCTTAATCATCTCGGGGAGGTTCCTCTAGGGCATTATGCTTCTGGTTAGATAACTTTCTTCTTTCCACCTCCTAGATTTTATTCTACACCTATTATGGCTATGTTGAGTTTACCCAACATTACATTGGGTATCCCAGTCTGGTACACTTATCCTCCCAGAAACAATCCATCCAATCAACTTAAACCTTACAGTATTTTGACCTCAGTCCAAACTATTGTTCCTACCCCGGCCTTTGCTTTAGTTCCAAAACAACCTCTATAGGAACCTACTCTTATTGTGAAAGCATTTGGTGAGGAGTGCAAAGCCTAGAAAAAGGGAACTAAAGACAAGGCACCCCCAGCAACTCCAACTCCTCCTAAGCCGTCAAAGCCTATTCCTCTATGTGCTTTGTGTGATGTTGTTGGTCATGTCACCAATAATTGTCCTAAACTCCTTCATGTTAAGGATGTGGTCACTGATACCTTCCTTGATTCTAACATTCCTGAGGTCCATGTCACCTTACTTGAGTAAGCCAAGAAGAACAGATCATTATGCACAAATCACCCATGTCATTTCTGTGATAATTATGGCCATTATTCTCATCAATTTCCCCATCTCAAATATTTTCAGGATACACTATAAGTGCTTTGCAAATTAGAGGCCACTCATACTGAGTCCAGTTCTCCTCTACATGTGGATTTTGGTCCCACTCCTACACTGGAAGACAAGGTCCCTCAAACACTCATGGTGATCCCTCCCCCTGATGCTGAGATGACGGATAATACTGCTACCATTCTCTGCTTGTCGTGATCCATGAGATCAATTCCTTGGAACTTCCTTGATGTCTCCTATTGTGATTCTGTTGAACCTTCTTTCAAAAACACCCTGGTCTCAACATCGATGGATTCCATCTAAGAGTCATATGTCTCCCAACCTTGACAATGCATATGCAAACCTTGTCTCTCATGAAGATGCTTCAGGTAGCTCTTATCAATCATGTGGTCCATCTTCCTCCAATTCACCCATATTCCTCTAGTTCACCCATATTCCATTCTAATGAATACATCATGAAATCTAGAACCACCCCTAATTATCCTTAGGATGATATACACCACCGTGCATACTTCTTTTTGCAACAAACCCATGACCAATATGTTGTCGATTCCAAAGACTTCATTCATGGTGAATTCGATTGGTTTAAAAATACCATTCCTACATTATATTATTTTGAACAAGGAAATATTGCTAACATTTCCCCTACCATCAAAATCAAAATTTTGAATAAACCAGAGTTCGAAGAAAATATCATCTTGGGGTCACAATGCACCCCAGAAGAAATTGATGCTTACACCAAGTTATTCAAGGAATTTTGTGATGTTTTCACCTATTCGTATTCTGAAATTCCTAAACTAGATCCTACCATTGTTGAACATCACATCGACACTTGGCTCAATGCCATACCCATCCACCAAAAGTGAAGCTATTAAAGATGAAATCGATAAGCTCGAGAAAGATGGTTTCATCTATCCCATTGAATATAGCACATGGTTGTTCGATCCCGTTCTCATTCTCAAGAAACAAGGTACCGTCCGTGTTTGCATAGAATTCTTTGATATGAACAAATATTGTCCCAAAGATAACTTTCCCACACTCTTCATCGACCAGGTCATTGATGAGTGTGCAGGGCATGAGGTTCTATCCTGTATGGATGGATTCTCCAGATATAATCATATCCATATTTTTTATGACAATCATCTTAAAACTACTTTCACAAGTATGTGGGGAACTTTCACTTACAAGGTCATGCATTTTGGTTTAAATAATGCTAGGGCCACTTTTGAGCATGCCATGTCCCACGTCTTTCATGACTTGGCTCACATTATCCTTGCATATCTTGGTGATCTCACCGCTCGTTCCAAATTTCAGTCACAACATCTACATGATTTGCATGTCATATTTATGTCCAAAGACAATATCACTCTTAACTTGCTCAAAGTTCAAGCCATTCTTGAACTTCCTCCTCCTCATATCCTTCACCAGTTACAAAGCCTCCAAGGCAAAGCTAACTTTCATTGTTAGTTTGTTCCTGACTATGCCACCATGACTCATGGGTTCCTTAGACTCCTTTGATCTACCATTCCATTTTTTTGGGATGACCAAGCTCAATAGTCTTTCGATGCCCTCAAACATTCTCTCACTTCTACTCCATTGATAAGTCCACCAAACTTTGAAATGTATTTTATCTTGTACATCTCTGTGTCCACCTATTTGGTTGTTGGGGTCCTCATACAAGAAGACTCTATAGGTATTAAGCATATCATATACTATGTTAGTAAGAACCTTAATGGTCCCGATGTGTCCTATTCCCATGAAGAAAAGTTGGCACAGATTATTGTGTTCTCTGCTCAAAAGATTCGTCATTATATCCTTATGTACACCACCAAAGTTGTGACCAATTCCAACCCCATGGATTTCCTATTGAGTCGATGGATCATAAACAAGAAGTATGCCTATTGGATCATTATCCTTCAAGAATTCAATCTCGAATTTGTCATACCCAAGAGTAAGAAAGATTTAGCTATTTCTAACCTCATTTTCGAATTTCCCATTGGTGTGCTTGATTCGCCGGTAAATGAAAATATTCTATATGAAAACTTGTTTTCCATTACCTCAAATGATCCTTGGTATGGTGACATCCTTACCTGTATGCAAACCCATAAATTTTCCCACCAACTCACTCATGATGATCGATGACATATTTTACATCAAGCCCCTCACTACCTCCTCATCAGTGACTACCTTTATCATCGCAGTTTTGAATATGTTCTTTGTCATTGTCTCACCCATGTTGAAGTTGATAAAGTGCTCAATGCTTGCTATGGTGTCACTTGTGGTGGTCACCCCTCTGGAATGGATACTACCTAGAAAATACCCCTCTTGAGCCTAGCTCATCTAGTGTTTCCATGCTCCAAGCATCACAAGCCTCCCAAAAATGTTCCAGTATGCCTTCATAGAAGACTACACCTTCGCAACTTGTCATTCCTAACTCAACCCAGCCTCCTGGTACTGCTCCTCAAGCATAATTTCCTTCTGTTGGTGTCTTTCCTAATCATTCCCACCCAGAACTGTTCCCTCAGGCCTTAATCATCTCGAAGAGGTTCCTCTAGGCCATTATGCTTCTGGTTAGATAACATTCTTCTTTCCACCTCCTAAAGTTTATTCTACACCTGTTATGGTTATGCTGAGTTTACCCAACATTACCTTAGGGATTCTAGTCTGGTACACTAATCCTCCCACAAACAATCCATCCAATCAACTTAAACCTTACACTATTTTGACCCCAGTCGAACCTATTGTTCCTACCCCTGCCTTTGCTTCAGTTCCACAAAAACATCTATAGGAACCTACTCTTATTGTGAAAGCATCTGGTGAGGGGTGCAAAGCCCAGAAAAATGGAAAAAAAGTTAAGGCACCCCCAACAACTCTAGCTCTTCCTAAGCCGCCAAAGCCTATTCCTCAATGTGCTTTGTGTGATGTTGCTGGTAATGCCACCAATAATTGTCTTGAACTCCATGTTAATGATGTGGTCACTGATAATGTTGGGTCCCTATAATACTAGTGATTACCCCATTACTATTGTAGTTATACCCCTTATTAATATTGTTGTGCCCCTATTACCCCCATATTGTTATTTCTGTGCCCCATAGAATCCCTCTATTATTATTTTTGTGGCTTTATATTATTATTGTTAGGTCGGCTGGGTTATATTGTGACTCCTTAGACTCCTATATATAGAAAGGAGGTTTTGTCATTTGTATCATCCAAGAATTGTTCATTTATGTAATGTAAAGGAGGTTGCCCCCTCGAAGAGGCTGAATTCTAAGTCGTTGATCTATATTTTCTATCTTTTCTTGAGCTGGTTTCATAACAGAAAACATCATTGTCTGCTGATTGATAGATTCTTTCAAGTGTTCGACTACAACTCATTTATTCACACTTGTCATATTTTATTGGGTATCTTGACTCTCATCATCATTATCGGTGAGTAGCCTCGCATTTGTTAACAATATATATCAATGACCGATAATCAAACAATTTCTCACAGGGTCGAATTCAGATCATTCATTCCCATTTTGTAGAAATGTACCACGGTAGTCGGTGAAGACCTCGGGTTTGCATTAGCATGTCTCGGTTCACTTGTCAGTTGCTCTTGTTTCTTCTAGTTGACACCATCCACCTTATATGTTGCAGTTCCTTACAGCAGCATCTTATATACTGGCACCTGAGTTGCGGTGTAGTACCATTTTTTCCATCATGTTCACTTGGTACTATTTCGATCATTGATTAGCTCTATATGTGATATTCAGGCATGTACTTTCTTGATTATGATCAGATGATCCATTATGTATTTTCAGTTCCTTTATACTTGTATGCATATTGGATCTGCTTTTTTACTTGACATGGGGACATGCTTTACTATTTCTGAGCATGGGTATGCCAGCCTCAGACATCAGTTTCTTTCCAATCTCTTTCGATGGCTTGGAAAACTGAATTCTAATGAACTCCTTCTCATTCTCAGCATGATTCCTTCTATAGACTTAATATTTTTCGACCATCATGTACCCCTTCTAACCTCATATATTAGGGGGCATCTATTATATCACCATTTGCAAGTCTTGGTAGATCTGATGCTCTGATTATGGCCTAGGGCAACCCTTCCTTCCAGACTTGGTCCAAAATCTAAAAAACAGTGTTTTATTCCCTATACACTACTTTTTCCTGTGATAAAAGCATGTACACGTGGGTCAGTAGATACCTAACCCATGTACATATGTTAAAACACTCAAAAACATTAAATTTCCTTAATTTCGGGTAGAGTTTATAGGTTTTACTTGTTACTCACCTCCTATTGCATGTGGCCCAACTATTTCCCAACCAAAAAAACTAATTTGGAGAAGTATAAATAAACCTCCATGGGAAGGCCTTAAGGGAGAAGAGAGGATATATTGATACTATAGTGATATTATCCCTAATTGAGTTTGACGAATCCTTGTGCCTCCTGCACTCCCCAAAGCTTCAGGAAACTCTTGTTTTCTTGGAATAGATATCCTTCATCTTGCTTGAGATGTCCTTGTATTAGTGATGGAGGCCAGGAAAGCACGGATCCAGAGGACAGTTCTACTTGGAGCTGGAGAAGGACTCAGTTTGTATTTATCCACTTTACTTGTAGCTAACTTCAATAAAAGGAATTTTATTCTGTTTCTGATATTAAATGTGTTTATGCATCAAGTTATGTTGTAATTTTTTTATGAATCTTATATTGATGTATAATTGGTCATTCATTTATATGGTTTAATGTTAATATCATGAACATGATTTATGTTTCTACCACTATATATGTTCCATTTGAATAATTTTCAGGTTTCAAGAACATCAGAAGAAGCTGAGGATTTTCACCCTACGGGATCTACCGAAACGTAGGACATTTGCGTAAGGAAACTCCTACACAGTTCAGTAGAATAAACATTTATATTTATTTCCTGAGCATTTCTTGTTGTTGTTTTCCTTCTTCTTTGTTGGGGTTCTCAATCCAATGCCCTAGGGCGGTCTCACCCGCAACACCTATCTAAAGGGTTTACAGCCTCAGTTCTATACTAATCTCTTCAAGTCTAGAAGATTGTACTCGTTTGAAGAAGTATTGAAAACTGGCAAAAGGGATCAGATGTATTTCCAAAAGTATTACAAGACTATCATTAGATCGTTATCTACAACATTGAAAGAAGACGTCTATTCGAAGGCTTTTTGTAGCACCTAGAGGATCGCCCTAATCATAAATCAAGGCTAAAATCAACTTTATTATTCAAGTTGTGGAACATTGAAAAGGATCAAGCGATGTAAGAAGCATCAAACATATTGCACCAAGGAACCTTGAAGATCATATTAAAAATCAAGATTGGATCAAATACCTCAATGATGAAATTAGAACAGTAAGAGGTATCTTGAAGAATCCTTTTCAACAAACATGGAAGACTAAGGTAAGAAATCCTTGAGGTATGTATAATTGCTTTTATTATATAATTATCTAATCCTTATTATATTAGGGTTTTGAAATCTCTTTTTTGGTCCTAGGTTTTGTAATATTGAAAAAAAATTTGGCATCCAAGTTCTTGTAAAACCTAGTTGATTGAGAAACTCTAACCCTATTTTATTTTACTCCCTCATAGAAGCCCTAGGTTTTTCTAGGGTTTGTAGGTAGTCCAAGTAGAAATTAAAAGCCCTAGTAAGTATAGAATTGAATTTGAAACCCTAGAATTGATATCTTAGGGTTTGGAGTTTGTTGGATCATATTCTTGTACTTGTATACTTTTGGTACTTGTCAAGTAAATATTGCAGATACATATAGAAATGTTGATATATAAATAGTAATAAAGGAGTCCTTCAAGTATAATCTTCCACATTCTCATAAAATATAAGTATTATTTTTTATTTCCTATATATTTATCTTTCTCTTTGTTACTTGATCATTATCCTTTCCTCGGAAGGACTAAACTTGCTGGTATAAGGATTATGGCTAGATTCAGAGGGATATTTCAAAGGAAAGTCTTGTATCATGAAAGAAGCCTTGTTGTAGAAGAAACCCTACAAGGTTTGTGAAAGGAACAACTCAAGGAATGTTTAAAAACTTGTAGCAGATATTCTTCATATAAGAGCGCACAATCATTTTACTTATTACTAACTTTCATGTCTAAGTTTTCACTATAAATATTCTTATGTTGTTGAAGATAATTGACCTATAGATCAAATCAATCCTTGTCATACTATCTATCCTTTGTTAACTTTGGTAAAACCATAATATTCAAGGTTCAATATGAAACCCTCTCCTATTGAGGCATTATTGATAAAATATAGAACATATAATGAAATCCTAATCTCTTGATGTTTAAGATTTGTTGATATAAAACACTACTTTTTTGGGGTTTGTTGTTGTTGTCTAGGTTTTATGATGAAACCCTAGATATTTAGGGTTTGATGACAAAACCCTTGTAATTTTTAAACCTAGGAATGAAACGCTAGGTGTATATACTTCCATATGATTGAAACCCTAACCTAGTTGAGTTGTTGCATATCTTTGATAATTATATATAAGGTTTACGCCAAAAACCTAATATAAATTTATATAAGTCTCTCAGGAATGATAATGAAACGCTAGATGTAATAATGATTTCACTATGATTGAAATAAATTTTTGATATCTAAAGTTTAGTATTGATGATGGAATCTAGGGTTTGCGACAAAAACCCTAGCAAAGGTTGTTGTGAGAAGTCTAGGATATGAAAATGTAACCCTAGTCGATTGCTTCTCTTTTTGATATCTAAGTTTAGAATTTGATATTTAGAGTTCAAAGTTTTTTTTGTAACCCTACATGCTCTCTCTATTATAATTTGATAATTTTCGTTTGAGTTTTCATCCTCCTATGTATTTCTTCTTAGTTGTACTTGTTGATGAATATTTACAGGTACATAGTCTTCAAGAAATGGAAGATGCTTACCACATACTTGATGAAATGATGATGATGTTGAGAATGATGAAAATAGGGAGTTGTAAGAATCTTGATAGCATTGAAGTGTACATTGATGATTAATAGATGACCTTGTTTCCATGTGAGAACGAATGATGTTCCATAAGGTTGAAAGTTATCTAATGATATGATGATAAAGCATGTGTGGCTAAGAAAGTGTATAACTCCGCAATTAAGAGGGAGGGAATATTGTAGCAGTTATAGTAAAGACCCTGGATAAAGAGTGAGATCAAAGAAAGGCTAAAGCATTACAGATGGTAAGTCATGAGTTATATTCATGATTAATAAATTTGTGATTGATGAAGTTGTGAACAAGAATTGGATGTTTGGAAAAGTGTTGAGGTTGAGTTTGGTGTTTTTGGAGAAGTTGAAGAAGAAAATTTTCATGAAAATATGATGACCTTAGTAACATCAAAATAGTTGAAGACCCCAAAGTTTTTTTCTAGCATACAAGAACATATAAAATAGAAGTTTGATATTGGTTCAAGTCGTGAAGCTATTGTATGTGCCAAAAATAGAACAAGTAGTAGATGTGTTAATGAAATATATTCCCAACAAGAAGTTAGTTTATTATAAGAGCATACTCAGATTGGTGGATATCACTAATTTGGTTGAGAGGAGAGATGAAGTACCATAAAATAGCTTGTATGATGGTGCTTGGGAGGATAGCATGGCCTAGTTAATATTGAGATCTCAGTTGACGTCTAGATCCCAAAGGGAGGTTATCGTGTGGAGCTCAGGTTTAGTATTGATACCTAGATCCCTATAAGGGTTGGTGTCAAGGCATGGAGGACTAGATGGTATCCATATCTTATTGGATGGATACCATTTTTGTAGCTTGATGGTACTTATAGTGGAAATTTCCTAGATGACACCTTAGTCCGTGTTGAGAGGATACCTTAGCAGTGATGGTATCCCAAGGATTACGTATGTTATTGTACTCTTTTTAATAACATTTCAAATTGAGATCAACCTAGTACCAATTGAACAATTATGAATACCTCCCTAGTTAAGAGGGAGTATTGAGAAATGTAACTAGTATCAGTCTTTATAATTGTATTTTGGTCATGATGTAATATATTTGTCAAAAGAAAGAAAAATGAAAATTTATTTATAAGCAAGGGTTTCATGCTTTATGTATTTTTGTTTCTAGTTAAAGCCTCCATTTAAGGCTTATAGGGTTGATTCATAAGTTATTGTCAATTTCTAGACCCTTCTTGGGCTCTCTATGTGAAAGAAAGAAAAATAAATGTGTATCAAAATGTATCTATTTCCTCCTCCACCAAGTCATATTCCTCATCAAGCAACTCAACTTCCTCGCCAAGAAAGTTAGCTCCATTAAAGATGATTCAACCCCACAAAAGGTTATATATAAGTAGAGATTTCGACCTAGTATAACATCAATATCGTTAAGTAATTCAATCTAAAATTTAAGGAAGAAATTTGCATATATATAAATAGGTCGAGACCTATAAGTGACAGAGAAGCCATCCTAGGAATAATAGAAAAATCATAGTGTGTTTTTGTAAAGTATATTGGGCCACTTGACAGATCCATTTCAATGGTTGTGGGAGCCCTATCTAAAGGGTTTACAAGCTCAGTTCTATATTAATCACTTCAAGTCTAGAATATTGTACTCGTTTGGAGAAGTATTAAAAACCAGAAAAGGGACCAGATCTATTTCCAAAAGTAGTACAAGATTATCATTAAATCTTTATCTATAACACTGAAAGAAGATGTCTATTTGAAGACTTGTAGTAGGCTCACCTATAGGATCGCCCTAACCATAAATCAAGCCTAAAATCAACTTTAATATTGGAACAAATACCTCAAGGATGAAATTAGACTAGTAAGAGGCATCTTGAAGAATCCTTTGGAAGAGACATGGAGGACTAAGGTAAGCAATTCTTGAGGTACGTATAATTGATTTTATTATATAATTATCTAATCCTTTTTATATTAGGGTTTTGAAATATATTTTTTTGTTTCTATGGTTTGTAATATTGAAAAATTGTTGGCATCCAAGTTATTGTAAAACCTAGTTGATTGAGAAACCCTAACCCTATTTTCTTTTGTTCCCTCATAAAAGCCCTAGTTTTGGTTTCTAGGGTTTGTAGGTAGTCTATGGAGAAATTAAAATCCCTAGTAAGTATAGAATTGAATTTGAAACCCTAGAATTGATATCTTAGGGTTTGGAGTTTGTTAGATCATACTCATGTACTTGTATACTTTTGGTACTTGTCAATTAAATATTGCATATCCATATAGAAATGTTGATATATAAATAGTAAGAAAGGAGTCCTTCAAGTAGAATCTTACACATTGTCATAAAATATAAGTATTATTTTTTATTTCTCATATTTTTAGCTTTATCTTTGTTACTTGATCATTATCCTTTCCTTGGAAGGACTAAACTTGCAAGTATAAGGACTATGGTTCAATTTAGAGGGAGATTTTTGAGGAAAGTCTTGTATCATGAAAGAAGCCTTATTGCAGAAGAAACCCTAGAAGGTTTGTGAAAGGAACAGCTCAAGGAATTTTTAGAGACTTGTGGCAGATATTCTTCATATAAGAATGCATAATCGTTTTACTTATTACTAACTTTAATGTCTAGGGTTTCACTATAAATATTCTTATGTTGTTGAAGATAATTGACCTTTAGATCAAATCAATCCTTGTCATACTATCTATCCTTTGTTAACTTTGGTAAAACCATAATATTTAGGGTTCAATATAAAACTCTCTCCTAATTAGGGTAACTAAGGTGGAAAAATGGGGGTGAGGGGGGGCGATGTTGTGTTTTTCCCCACTAACCGATGACTCGATGGGACGTGGAAACACCCCCTCCTCCCCCCACACCCCTAGAGAACATTCATGTAACGAATAGCATGACAACCATTATTACAAGGAAACCCATGCAAACAAACACTTCAAGAGATATACGGAGGTATGTAATCAGTCACAGTATTGCACCCATGCATTGACTTGCTCACTGCAATCCTATCAATCCATCGACATTCAATCAGGATCCATTAATTGATGCCTCATTGGTATTCTACATGCTACCTACGACTATTCTTAGCAAACACATAGATGAAGATCATTATATTGAGGTGGCCTCGACAATTATTTTAATGTATTCATGTAAATTATATAAAGCGATGTATTAATATCAATTATGGGCAAAAGCATGGAGATGGGTCAAATTTTTTGGTGAAATAGGTTATGTTTTTGAGGGAAAAACAATGGCTCAAGAGATCCATTCAAGCGCTAGATCGAGCTCCTTGGGCGCTAAAAAAATAGCTCGATTGAGGGTTAAAAACTAACCCTAAATCTTTGAGAATGACATCGCTCCCTTCAGCTGATCAAACAAGGCATCAATCCTCAACAAAGGGTACCTATTCTTAATCATCACCTTGTTCAACTACCCATAATCGATGAATAACTTGAGGGTACCCTCTTTCTTCTTCACAAACAACATTGGTGCACCCCAAGGCAACACACTTGGCCTAATGTAACCCTTGTCAAGAATTTCCTTCAACTGCAACTTCAATTCCACTAACTCTAGAGTGCTCATCTTATACACTGCCTTTGATGCTAGTGCTACTCATGGTACCAACTCAATAGAAAATTCCACTTCCCTGTGAGGTGATAACTCTGAGATATTTGTTAGGAATACATCCTAAAACTGTTGTAAAACTGGGTACCTGTTCAAGACCTCAACATCCTCAACATCCTTACCTTTTCATATGGAAATATGCACTACAAATAAGACACGCCCTTTCCTACAATTGTGCTTTGCCTACATACCTGAAACCATTCTAACCTGTGTCACCTTCCTCTTATCATGCAAGAATCTCTACTCTCCATTGTCATCAAAGCACTCAATAACCCTATCACAACAGTCCACCTTAGTACTATGAAGATACAACCAATCCATACCTAGAAGCATATTGTATGAACCCAATGGAAGTACAGTCATATGCGTTGATGTAGACATACCATTCAATTCAAATGCACAAATCTTACCCAATGATGAAATCATTTCTAAGTACCTCTAGCCAACTGCACTAACCAAGAATATGCATGTACTTCTTTATTCAAACCACGCTTATCTACCAGGTCATGATTGATATAATAACTATAGTTAGATCCAAGGTCAATCAAAATAGAAACAAATTGATCACAAATCTTACCTTCCATCTCAATAATATATTCATGTTGATCAACCTCCTTATTATCCAAAGATGAATAAATTCAAGGAATACCCTGTCCAACATCCCCAACCGTCTGTGCATCTTAAACAATGTAAATCTACAGTATGCCACCCTAATGTTGCACACAATCTCTCCTGCGATGATCCTAGCCACAAGTCCAATACTATAAAGGCTTCCTGCCATCACCCTTGTTCTACTCCTCAAACTAAAATCCTTGTCCTTTGTCAGTTGTATTGAACCTCTTATGTGACACTACATTCTCTTTGTTTCTTGTATCCAATAATATTCCTCGCTTCTTATCCCACTTTCCCTTTTTATTGCCATTACCATTCCACTCCTATTTGGATTCATACATATATTTCTATTGCTCATAACCACACTTCAAATTTTTTATGGCTTCCTCCATTGATCTAGGCTCATCAATATCAATCCTGTCCTTGAATGTTACTGACAACCCAATGATGAATCTTTGAATCTTAGGTTTCTCCTCCTTAAGACAAGGTATATACCTCAATAAATCCAAGAACCTGCTATTATACTCATCGTTATTCATAGATCTTGTAACAACTCTAGTGAAAATTCAATGTAATAAAAGTAAATTAAGGAAAAATAATAACCACAAATGATGGGACACTTATTCCAAGTTGAATGTTGGGAAAAATACTCGTGATGGCGATCACTTGTGATTATTTATGGCTAAGGAAATTGGCAAAGGTAATGGCTAAGGCTTTGGAAAGGAAAAATGCCATTTTTGGCACATTTAATTATGAAAATAATGGAAATTGGGAGAAAAGGGAGATGAAAGGTCACGTGTTACATGTGAGGAGAAAATTGAAGGAAAATAATGGAAAATGAAGAAAATAGAGGCCTCATTCATAAAAATGCTTCTAAGGATCAGTTGGTAACCTTTTGTTAGTTCAGTTTTGGAACTCTGTCATTATTCTCTCTCTCTCTCATACTCTTAGAGACTTAGAATTTTCTTGGAGCACTCTTGGTGGGTGTGGTCTACTTGGATTCTTGGATCAAGAAGGTAAAGGAAGAGCAAGAAAGAACAAGAGGGCAACGGGATCAATAGTTACATCATATTTTCTTGCAGGTACCGAGTTGATATGTTTCCTTCACTAGTTCCGGTATGTATAGCATATAAATGTGGACTTTTGGTTGTGATTTTCCATTAGCATGGAGGATGTTCGGGATTGACAGTGGACTCCCTAGAATTTTCATTTCGTGGATAGCCATGGTGATTGTGGATTTACTTTCATTGTTTGTTTTTGGTTGGTTCTCATGTTTCCTTAGCTTGGTCTGAGTTACCAGTCCTAGAAGCCTTGGTTGGACAAATTCTCTAGAATCCCTAGGTGGGTTGAGTTACTAGTCCTAGAAGCCCTGCTTGGACAAATGCTATAGAAGCCCTACATAATATGTGGGTTGAGTTACTAGTATCGAAAGCCTTGGTTGGACAAACGCTCTGGAAGCCCTGGAAGGCTTGGATGGAGACCAATCTGATGATGGTTTTGTGATGTCTGATAGTGAGGTGGAATCACTATTTGATGGGTTGAGGTGGTTGGCCTCTGGAAGCCCTGGATGGTTTTGATTGATGTGTTCTATGAGATCCCACATTCATGCTTATAATATGGCACAGGGGTTTATGGATGAAGAGAGGTTTTTCTTAGCCATTCTAGGATTGGGTGGAACGTGGAAGTCCCATCCCAAGTTTAGATTTTGTATCATTAATGAAAGATTATTTCTCCTTTTATTTCTATGAGTATTATGATGGATTATATGTGGTATATATGACTATGATTTCATTGATATTTTTGTCCCTATTATGTTGGTTATGTATGTGTTTTATAGTAGCAGCCATGTGTTGCTCTCATCATGTTTTTACTTGTAATTGAATTATTAATGTATCTATGACCTAATGGTTGGAATGGCAGTTGATGTGTTGAGGCATCAATGGTTCTTAGTGATTCTCAGCTAGGTATGAGACCCCTATGCTCAGAACTCTTATTTACACCCGTAGATTACATATTCGCGATATGTTTGAAGAAAAGCATGTCATGGCTAGTAGGGGTCGAGCGAAGGTCTTGAACAAGTATTTTCTTTAGTATTGTCATTTCCATGTTATTTTACTCATATGAAGAGATGGTTCAATTATTGGCAGTGAGCTGGGCTCAAATCCTAGAGTTGTTGGCATATCATTGACAAATTTAGTCTCTGGTTGCTAGTAGATAATCCTGTGAGAGCGAATTTCGGTTTCTTGATGTTGTCATGCCTACAACATGAGACCAACCAAGGCTTAAGTTGTCCAAACTTTCAGTGGGACCCAAGGGCAAGATGTTTAGAGTATTGGATTGGTTTCTAAGAGTCATATAGTTGATATTGAATGTTTTTATGGTGTGTTTCCACCAGTTGCACTTCCTTAATGTGACTTAGGAGGTTGAGTCATATCATAGTGGCCTCTCGTTGCATGTTTACCCTGGCTGGCCAGTTGCTTGGGTAGATGTGGGAAGAGGGTGTTACAGAGTGGTATCAGAGCATGGCTCACCCCTCAAACGCGATGGGCTATGAGTTGTTCATGCATGCATGTTAATTTCATGTGTTTCTCTCACACTTGAATTCGATGTGCTTGTTGCATTTGCATGATGTTATTCATGGTTGAAGTGATCTCGTCATTTGCTACTTGATGTTTTGTTGTGGAATGCATCATCATGAGTATATGACTGGTTACATGTCAATTTATGTCACTTACATGTATCATTGTAGTATGATTGGCCACATTATTTTATGTTTGGTTACATTATTATATGCCTGATTACATGTATCATTCTTGTAGGTTTGATTTCAAGTATCGTGCACCCATGCTTGATCAAACATGTTTAGGCATATGTGTGGATGGTTATGCATCACTTATTCATGTTCATGTTTGTTTATGGTCAAGTGTATAGTGACTCAATGATGGTGGTTTTCATGCATGAGGTTGTGGTGTGTGTTGTTATTGAGATCGTGCATTGATGACTAGACCCTAGCTATAATGATGGTTGCATGGTCATGTGCTTATGTGTTAGGTTCCTATAATACTAGTGATTCCCCCATTACTATTGTCGTTGTATCCCTTATTTTTATTTTTGTGCCCCTATTGTCTCCATATTGTTATCATTGTGCCCCATATAATCCCTCTATTATTATTTTTGTGCCTTTATATTATTATTGTTAGGTCGGCTTGGTTATATTGTGACCCCTTAGACTCCTATATATAGAAAGGAGGTTTTCTCATTTTAATCATCCAAGAATTGTTCATTTGTGTAATGTAAAGGAGGTTTCCCCCTCGAAGAGGCTGAATTCTAAGACATTGATCTATATTTTCTATCTTTTTGTGGGCTGGTTCCACAATATTTGGTATCAAAGCTTTGGATTCTAGGGTTTTGTTGCTCCAAACAAGTCATCGTGGAATTTTCTCTATAACTTTTTCCTGCAATGTTTCAGAAGCTAAAAAAAAACCATTTGAGACTAAATCTTGCTAAACCTTCAATCTAGTTTTCAGATTTTGTCTCAGTATATTTTCGGAGATAAGATCTGAGGAGTTCAGGTTTTTTTGCAAGCTCCAGAATCTCATCTAAAATAGGTTATCGTGGAATGCTCACTATAACTCTTTCGCTACAAAGTTTTAGAAGCTAAAAAAAAATCCCATTTGTGAAGAAATTGGTCTAAACATCCGCTTCAAATTTTAGAACCTGTCTCGCTATATTTGTGGAGATATAATCTGAGGAAGTTAGGGCTTTTGTAAAATCCCGAATTACATTCCAAACATGTCACCTTGGAAAAATCATCATAACTTTCGCTCACATCATCAGATTGAATTTTCATAAGAAGTTACAGAAAGAGGATGGACTATAGTTTGCTTGGGTGTCAATTTTAGAACCTAAGGTTGAAACAGTGACCGGCGGCACATCGTACAAGTTCGTCCTACTGAACTAGTCTATACTCAGGTCATCGTGGGAGATTTGGCATAACTCTTCATTGGAGAATCCAATATTGATCAGACTAGCGGGGTTAGAAAGATTACTCAGAGGGTAACCACAAGAAGCAATTTCAGACCTGGGAGATCCAAAATTATAGAGATACATCAGATTCAATATCGAGCTCCTACAAAGAGAAAAAAGGTGTGTAGTTTTTTTTATATTTTTTCATAAACTTGGTTTGAAAAATTATTTTGAAGCAATTCAAAAGGCATAATGAAGCATTATTATCAGTAATTGATGCCCCGAAGAAAGAAAATGAAAACACCTAGTAAGCAACCTAAAAGCTCTAGCATGACTCATGAAGAAGAGGAAGAAATGCAACATGATATATCAAAATTACGAGAAGAAGTGCAACAAATATCACTCGCACAAAAAGTAACAGAAGATAAGATGGATGGTTTAAAGAAAGATGTAGAATCTAAGATGGGTGGTTTAAAGAAAGGTGTGGAAGCTACGATGGATGGTTTAAAGAAAGGCGTAGAAGCTAAGATGAATGACGTGGAATCTAAGATGGACGGCGTGGAAGCTATGATGGATGGCATGGAAGCTAAGATGGATGATTTAAAGAAAGGCATGGAAGATTTGCAGACAAATTTTAAGACAGATTTGACAAAGTTTCTACAAGAAATGCCTACTAATGGTGAAGGGGTAGTAAAGGAAACTCATGATGAGAACAAAATAAATGTTAATCATGATTTCATAGACTCTAACATTCGATGAAGAACCATGATGTTCCAAAGATAAATATGCGGAAATTGATGGCAAGGATCCCAGAACATGGATACTACAGATGGAGCAATTTTTCGATCTCCATAATGTGCAAAACACACAAAAGTTACGCAATGCAACTTTATATTTGGAACCAAATGAATTTGTATGGTATCAATGGCTTTGCTCTCGTAAACAAATTGTCACTTGGGCTATTTTTACATATGAAATGACAACACATTATGAGGATACAAAAAGAAACACTTGTTTTAGCCAATTGATAAATCTCAAACAAAAGGGTTCAATGATGGATCACATTGAGGACTTCCAAAAATTGAATATAAGGGTAAAAGACATTCTAGAGGAGGATAGGATTGATGTGTTCATAGGGACTTTAAAAGATAACATCCAACATGAGGTTCGCATTTGGAAACCAGATTCATTGGAGAAGGCATTTAGGTTGGCAAGAAAAGTGGAAAGAAAAATTATGGCAACAAGGAAGCCTACCACTCACAATCATAAAGATGGAAGTGTTACTGCCCCTAGCCATCCACAACCTACAAGGTTGAAACCAAAACAATTGGAAGAAAGAAAAGCAAAAGAGATTTGTTACGGTTGTGATAGAAAATACACTAAAGGTCATTAGTGTGTCGAGAAGAAATTATTTTACATAGATTGTGAAGAGGAGGAAGAAAAGGAACAAGAAACATCAAAAGAAGAGGATATACACTAGGAACAAACCCTAGAAAAAGAAGAAATGAATCCGACCATGTCTTGTAATGCATTGGTTAGAATTACCACTCCTCAAACTATCAAGATAGAAGGGCATATCAAGAAGAAAAAGGTAATAGTTTTGATTGATTCGGGAAGTACCCATAATTTTATTCATTATAAGATAGCCAAAGAATTGAATTTCTTCCTATATCCAACACTAGAGTGTCAAGTGATGGTTGCAAGTGGAGGAACTATAAATTTCTTAGGAAAGTGCCATATTATAAGGTTATCCATGGGAGAATATGTATTGAATAGTTGAATGCTTTCCATTCCAATGGGTGGTGTTGATATTGTACTAGGAGTCTAATGGCTACAATCCTTGGGTACAATGGCTTTTAATTTTCAAGAATTTTTCATGAAATTCTCTTCAGAAGGAAAGGAAGTTGAATTAAGGTGTATCACAGGGAAACCGAGAAAGATAATCATCTCTAACGGAATGACAAAGATTCTAAAGAAAGAACAACGAGGCATAATTGCACAATTATGTTCACTAGAGGTTCCCACATCAAAATCATCCATTTCTCCAGATCTCCAAAAAGTCTTGGACAATCATTCCAAGGTATTTGAGACTCCCAAAGGCCTCCTGTCTATTTGTGATCATGATCATGCTATTAATCTAATTCCAGGAAGTGTTCCTCCAAACATCAGGCCTTACGGATATCCCTATGTCCAAAATAATGAAATTGACTGTATGGTTACATAAATGCTAGAGGCTAGCATAATTCAACCTAGTTAAAGTTCTTTCTCTGCTCCAGTAGTATTGGGTCACAATAAGGGTCGATCATGACACATGTGTCCAGATTATAGGGAGCTCAACAAGCTCACTATTAAAGATAAGTTTCCCATTCCTATCATGGATCCATTTACTTCACCAAGTTGGATCTTTGTTCAGGATATCATCAAATCAGAATGAAGACTGAAGACATTCCAAAAACAACATTTAGAACTCATGGGGGTCATTATGAATTTTTGGTCATGCCCATTGGCCTTACCAATGCACCTTCAACATTTCAAGGTTTGTTGAATTCAATTTTCAAACCATTCCTTAGAAAATTTGTGTTAGTATTTTTTGATGATATACTAATCTACAACAAGTCTTGGAAGGATCATGTTGAACATGTTGATAGGGTGCTACAACTAGTGGAGGAGAAACAATTATATGCAAAAAGATCCAAATGTTTCTTTGGAGTCCAGGAGGTGGAATATTTGGGTCATATTGTATCTCATGAAGGAGTTAAGGTAGACCCTAGCAAAATTAAAGCCATTAAGAATGGAGAATCCCCACATCCATAAA
>APFE030747717.1:30777-56297 GCA_000404065.3 Pinus taeda | reverse complement strand
CAAGTACAGTTTCTACTACATTTATGGAAACAATTCAAAAGCTACATGGAAACCCAAAGATTATTGTAAGTGACAGAGATCCCATTTTCACTGGAAATTTTTGGACAAAATTATTTCCTTGTCTTGGTACTCAGTTAGCTCATAGCTCATCTTATCATCCTCAATCTGATGGGAAAACTAAGATAGTAAACAAATGTTTGGGAGGATATATTCGTTGCTTTGTATCTGATAAATAGACACAATGGATCAAATGGTTGCCTCTGGCTGAATGTTGGTATAACACTTCCCTCCATACTGCAACAAAAATGACCCCATTTATGGAACTTTATTTATATCATCCACCATCCATCACATCATATTTAATAGAAAATTCTAAGATTCAAGCAGTGGAAGATCACATCAAGCGTCAGTAACAAGTTCTCCAACTCTTAAAGGATAACCTCACCTTGGCACAAAATAGAATGAAACAATAGGCAGATCAACATCACAATGAAAGAAGTTTTGATGTAGGTGATTGGGTATTCCTATGGCTACAACCATATAAACAAATGTCCCTCAAGCAAGCTAAGAAGGATAATAAATTATCAACAAAGTATTATGGTCCGTACAAGGTGTTGCAAAAGATAGGCACTATGGCATACAAATTGGAGCTTCCTGTAGCTTCCCAAGTGCACCCAGTGTTCCATGTTTCATGCTTAAAGAAGGTTATAGGTGACGAGCTTCCAGTTCAAACAATATTGCCAGAACTTGATGAGGAAGGAAAAATCATATTGGAACCTGAAGCAGTCAAAGAAACAAGAACTCGACAACTACAAAATCGATCAATTTCAGAATATCTCATCAAGTGGAAGAACTTACCCATTGAAGATTCCACATGGGAGGATGATAATTTTATACAGAAGCATCCAAAACTACTCAAGCATTCAGGACAACACATTTTTGAAGGAGAGGGGCATGTTAGGTCCCTATAACACTAGTGATTCCCCCATTACTATTGTCATTGTATCCCTTATTGTTATTCTTGTGCCCCTATTGTCCCCATATTGTTATTATTGTGCCCCATAGAATCCCTCTATTGTTATTTTTGTGCCTTTATACTATTATTGTTAGGTCAGCTTGGTTATATTGTGACCCCTTATACTCCTATATATAGAAAGGAGGTTTTTTCATTTGAATCATCCAAGAATTGTTTATTTGTGTAATGTAAAGGAGGTTTCTCCTCGAAGAGGCTAAATTCTAAGGCGTTGATCTATCTTTTCTATCTCTTTGTGAGCTGGTTTCATAACATTATGTTTTATGTTTCTATATGTTGTCATGATTATGTTATACATGTATCACGCTGATTTGTTGATCTTGCATACTTACAATTAACAATACTTTTAACCATGGATATTACCAACCATACCATGCCATACCATATCATGGGTCATCAATACCACATGCCCAAAATCCATTCACATTTCAAAATCAAAATATTTTATAAATATTTTTTTTTAATTTAATTCTATTACAGTTTTGGGCCAAGAGACACTCTCCACCCCAATATGGAAGAGTTGTTGTAATGTCTAGTTATATTATGTTATCTAAACATTTTGACCAGGTCAAATTACTTAAAAATAAAAAATAAAACTATTAATTAAACCATTTTGACTCAATAAAATTATATAAAAATAAAAATTTAAACTAAAAAATAAAATTAATAAATAAACCAACCTAGATCCATCTGAACTACGAATATATAAAGCTCCGACAGGGATCAAATCTATCAAGGTGCAAACCTTTCTTCAATTTTTGCACTCAGAAAAGAAGTTTTCACCTTGATAGATTTGATTTGTAACATGTACATCCCTTCTAATACTACTCAAATGGAGAAATTAAAACTTAGTAAAATAAAACAATTTATTTATTCCTTATTTATCGCTTTATTGCTTAATCAACCATAAATGTTTATAAATTGAATTCCACCATGATAAACATCAATACGAGTCTAGTATTTAGGTTATCTGTAAAGTTTCCAAAAATATGCAATTGATTAAATTTCCCTCATTAATTTTTAGGTTTTCATATGCCTCACACCTAACAAATCTACAGGTCTAAGGTTTGTGCATATTTAATGGTTGGTATTCACATGTTTTACCTATAATGTGTATATGTTATAATTGTTTTGGAAACATATATTAATCTAGCCCATACCGACACATCATGTCAATCTATAGATCATTGACATGTTGTGAGGAGTACCTACTATATTAATGACGATCCATCTCAATCTTGTTGCTAGGTTTGTTTTCCCTAATATGGGCCATATATCTCGAAGGAGTGAATCTAATGGTGGAGGTTGCTCTGGGATGGTTGAGGCAATTGACTGCCTCCCTAACCCCAACCGAAATTCCCCATTTTCATCGAAACTGCTTGGAGCTCTGCAACCTATCTCCTTTAGGGTTTTGATAATGCTTGAGAATTGTTCACCACATGTACAAAATTTTTCTCTCTAAGTTTTTCTAAGCCATGACCATCAACACCATAACTTGTTTAGCAAGTTTTTTTTTTATATCCCTTGCTCACCATACATTGGTGATTGCAGGCTCAATGCCCAACATCCATGACAGGTTGTTCACTAGAGTCTTGGTTGGTCATGTGACACAAGTACTCACAACAGAGTTCTTCGATTGTCCTTATTGAAGATTTCAACAATTTTTACTAGCATCCTTACCTAATCTCCTATGGGTTTTTCCTACACCACTACACCAAGGCCAGCTACCCTTGATAGGTGAGAACCAACACCAGTTCTTTGTTTTGTTTTACATTCTTCCTTATTACTAGGTTTAAAGCTAAGACTTCAATTAACTTTCACCTTTATTTATTTATTTGTAGGTAAATGGTTATGGGTTTCAATTGTTATTGGCTATCAAGGAATTTTCATAGTGATCACATTAGCTCCCCCGCTCTTTATTGTACCAAGTTATCCTACATGGGAATGTTAACTTACCCAAATTTTCTCCCTCATTGGCTTGTATAAAGCTCACGACTAGGGTTTCATTGTTTGTTTTATGAATCCATCCAATTTACGAACAAAGTTTTGATTAGCCAGCCCTAGGGTTTGATAGTGATATAGCTTGTCCGGTTTGAGTTAGAAGTTAGGGTCTATCCTGATAATAAGATTGTCAAATGTGTTTCTATTATATCCAGTTCTATAAATTATGAGGCCTCATTTTCTGCTATAATTACCCAACAATATTTTATGTACAAAGATCTTTTTGTTACATTTTCCTTGGGCAGTAATATGATCTAGGAGATATACCATTCTCACTATTTACAGTGGTTTGATTTTTCTTAAAAAGGTTAATTATGCAGCAATAACCTATAATGCATGAATGATAATTTCCTCTCTACAAGTTATGGCAAGGGAATATGAATTCTTGTATGAAACTATCTAAAAGTTCTGCTTTGTTGTTTCTTTTTCGTTGCGCAGTTGTGATAAATTTTCTTCCCTTTTATGTCCTACAGGTTCTTGAAATAAGCTAGTTTCTCAAAATCTTGACACCTAAATTATTCTATTAAAAGTTCCATTAGTTTTTAATATATTCTGTTAACAAACTAATGTAACTACAAAAAGAACACTCATCGTCTGATTACTAAGGTCCAGCTCTTTTGCATCAGAAGAGAAAGATGGTAGATTTTTCTATAGTAACTACGATATTTCTCTTTGGGCATTCAAGTGAATATACACATTTATTATCTTGTTGGTAATTAATTTCCAGCTATTTAATGAAGTTCATTTGTTTACTCTCTTGAATTGAAAGTTGCATGTTTTAAATGATTACAACTATTTGTAGTAGTGTATCAAATGGTTATATGTTGCATATTTCAAGACTTTTCTATTGTATTGTTTGCAGTTTCAGTTCATCTATTTGTATATATTGATTGTTTACCCTTTTAAAAGTCCCAGGGTTGTTCGTAGCAGCCAGTGAATTGTCTAGCTTCATGAACTAACTGGATTCCTTAATCAAAGTCATAATTTATAGAAACTTGGTCATCTAGTCACCACTCTAGGTTACCCAATGCTTCAGCTATACATATTATTTTCCCTTTCGATGTTTAATTCTGGAAAATTACTTTTTCAATTGTTTCTTTGCCCTCTTATTACTTACTTCTATATGGTGACCACCTAACCTTGACTGTAATTCCAAACAAGACATTCTACATATATTTAATCATTTTCTTTTTCTATAATTGTCTTAATCACATATTTCTTTTTTGAAAACATTATGTACAAATAATCAATCAGTTGTCTTGAACATTTTTCCTAAAAACCATTCTTTCATCAGTTCTTTACTGAATGTTGACAAATAAAAAATTCCAAGAGAGTCTACCAAACCTTTTCCATATCCATAATTATTTAGTCAGAAACCTCCTCTTACATAGACATATAAAAATAAATAGTAGGGCAAATTCAATACTATCTGCATCTTGATAATTTGTTCCGGAAAACTCGTTCAGGAAGACCACTCCTCCCTATCAATGAGAATGACTATTACATCCATTTCTCGCCCCTAGCTCTCCCAATTTCCAGAGATTTTGATCGACTGAGAGTCCTTTTGGTAAATTAATTTTAATCAGAGCTTCACTTAGCCTAGCGAGAACTTACAATCTTCTATTCGACATAGAGCCTTCCACTTGTCCTAACCAGCTCAGGAATTCACTCTTAGGGCAACATCATGCCTCCAATGAGTATCCTCCTCTAAACTCCTTTCAGCCAAAAAGACCAAGAGAAACATCCTTCTCTTCGAGATTTTCCTTTAAATCTGTAAGTGTTAGGAGAATAACTTCCCTTACCAACCGTCTGGAAATTGGGAAATCGTGTGGATCTTCTTATGAGTTTTCCTTTCTAGATTAAAACATTAATCATAATAATAATAATAAACTTCTTTTAAGATTGTATCAAAATTTCATTAGGTTCTTAACCAACCTAAAAATTTACCAAATTCAAAGTAAAGTAATTAACAATAATTCTAACTGTTTTTTTTCAAATGCAACTTGGGGTGTTACATCTCCCCCCCTTTATGTGTAACACCATCCTTGGTGTTGACCCAGTTTTGAAGAAAACTAGGATAAGGTTGTTGTACAAAGCTTTCATATTCCCAAGTAGCTTCCTCTGAGCTAAACTGCTTCAACCGCACTTTAAGTTGGGTGATAACTCACCTCCATAGCATTATTTCTCTCAGAAACTCTTCATGTGGCTTGACCTGTAACATCAATTATGTATGTCATTAATCGTGCGGTACTAGGTCAACGAAAGAAATCTCTCTCTATATATATATGTGTGTGTGTGTGTGTGTGTGTGTGTTGTTAATACCCCCTTTACCTGCACATCTTGCCAATTAATGATGTGTCTCATGTCATATACATATTTTTTTAACAATGAGACATGAAATACATTATGGACTCATATGTGACTAGGTAATGCAAGTTGATAAGCTATTGGACCAATTCTTTCCAAAATTTTAAAGGGTCCACGGTAGCGAGGAGCTAACTTCGTACAACCCCCCATCTTAAGGAACTCTTTTTGGGCCTCACTCTCACATATACATGATCACCAACATGAATTCTCGATATGTTCTTTTTTTATCAGCATAAGCTTTTTTTCTTTCCCGAGCAACTTTTAAATTTTGTCGTAGCTTTCTCATTGTCTCCTCCATTTTTATCAATGTATCTGGCCACAATATTAGCTTATCCTCAGGATTGCTCCAGTTAGTTGGTGTTCTACACCTTTTTCCATATAGTACACCAAATGGGCCCATCTTTAGAGATTCATGGTAGTTGTTGTTGTATGCAAATTCAACTAAGTGAAGGTACTCTTCCCGCTTAGTTGGTTGTTGCCTTGCATACATCCTTAACATGTCTTCCAAGACTTGATTTACTCGTTCAATTTTCCCGTCAGTTTGTGTGTGATATGCAGTGCTAAACTAAATTTCAATTCCCAAACCATAAAATAAGGCTTTCCAAAATGCAAAGATGAATTTAACATCTCTGTTGAATATTACTACTTTAGGAAGTCCATGTAATCTAAAATTTTATTTCATGAATATATCAACAATTTCTATAGTTTTATAAGTGGATTTGACAAGAATAAAATGAGTTGTTTTTCTTAACTTTTCCACCACCACCATGATGGAATTGTTTTTTTCCTGAATCTAGGAAAACCTATTATAAAATGCAACGTAATTGTATCTCATTTCCACTCGGGAATAGGAAGTGGGTGAAGCAGAATAGCTAGATGCTAATGTTCTGCCTTAACCAACTGACACTCTAAGCATTTAGCTAGGTATTCTATGATATATCTTCTCATACCTAGCGAAAAATAGCCCTTTTTAATTGTAGAAAAATAACTTTTGATAGCCCGGATGTGCCATATATGGACTCCTATGAAATTCATCTAACATATATTGCCTAATAGTTTTTTAATTTGGCACATAAATCCTCCCTATAAAAGTTAGCAACTAGTCTTTGTTTATTCCATAATTAGTTTGTTCTCCAGAATCATGTATTTGCTTAACTTACTCCCACAGGAATTCATATTCGGGGTCTTTCATAACAACTTCTCTAATTTGATTTGAGAAATTAATTTATATATGGTTGAATGATATTTCATATACGTGATGTAATTTCCTACTTAAGGCATCCACCACCTGATTTTCCTTTCCTTTCAAATGTTTGATGTCGAAATCAAATTAGCCCAGGAAGGTAGTCCACCTTGCTTATTGTGCATTTAAAATGGGTTTCTTAAAGAAACTTGTTAAACTGCTATGGTCTATCATTAAGAGAAACATTTTTCCTAATGAATAATGCCACTACATTTTCAGGTTTATGCACAACTACTATCAACTCTAGATCATATATTGGATACCTCTGTTCATGATCCTTCAGCTTATGTGATTTATAAGCTATCACTTTTCCTTACTGCATCAGCACACCACCAACTCCCTCTTGAAAAACATCCATGCATACAAATAAATTCCTTCTCAAGGTCCACTACCTTCAGTACAAGGGTTGTGGTTAATAACTGCTTCAAGAGTTTAAAGTTGTGCTGGCATTTAGTTGTCCACTGAAAGGCTCTTCCCTTTTTCTACAAAGAGGTAATAGGATAAGCAATTTTGGAGAATCCGTTTATAAATCGTCGGTAGCAACCTACCAAACCCATGAAAGGTCTAATATCTACCACATTTTTGGGTACAGACCATTGCATGATGGTTCTAATCTTCTCAGGGTCTATGGCTACACCCTCTGAAGAGATAATATGTCCTAGATATTGGATCTGGTCTTTACAGAAATCACATTTGTGGTATTTAGCGTACAACTAATTCACCTGCAAAAATTGCAATACTATACGGAGGTGTTCTTTATGTTCCTCCAAATTCTTAGAGTAGATCAGAATATCATCAGTAAATATTAAAAAAAAAAATGTCTAGATAAGGGTGAAAGACACCATTCATCAGATTGATAAAGGTTTCTAAAGCATTGGTGAGTCTGAATGATAACACAATAAATTCGTAATGCCCATAACATGTTCTAAACATTGTTTTGCAAATATATTCTTCTCTTATTCTAATTTGATGGTAAACTGATCGAATGTTACCATTCTAGGAGTAGATATCAGTCTTGCTATTTACATTGATTTTTTTTTAAGGTTAATTATGCAACAATATCCTGTAATGCATTAATGATAATTTCCTCTCTACAAGATATGACATGGGAATATAAATTCTTGTACAAAAATGTTTGAAAGTTCTACTTTGTTGTTTCTTTTTCATTGCGCAACTGTGATAAATTTTATTCCCTTACATGTCCTGTAGGTTCCTAAAATAAGCTAGTTTTCTGACATCTTTCCACCAAAATCATTCTATTAAAAGTTCCATTAGTTTTTAATAGATTATGTTAACAAATTCCTTTAACTGTAGAAAGAACCTTCGTCATCTGATTACTAGGGTCCAACTCTTCTGCAACAGAAGAGAAAGATGATAGATGTTGCTATAGTAACTACAATATTTCTTTTTAGGCGTTCAATTGAATATACACATTTCTTGTCCTATTGGTAATTAATTTCCAGCGATTGAATGAAGTTCATTCATTTACTGTCTTGAATTTAAAGTTGCATGTCTGAAATAATTATAACTATTTGTAGTAGTTTTAGTTCATATATTTGTATGTCTTGATTGTTTACCCTTTTAAAAGTCTCGGGACTGTTACTAGCAGTCGGTGAACTGCCTAGCTTCGGGAACTAACATGATTCCTTAATCAAAGTCACAATTTATAGAAACCTAGTCACCTAATCACCACTCTAGGGTACCTAGTGCTTCAGCTATATAGATTATTTTCCGTTTTGATGTTTAATTGTAGAACATTACTTGTTCAATTGTTTCTTTTTCCTCTTCTTACTTACTTCTACAGAGTGACCACCTAACCTTGATTGTAATTTCAGACAAGAAATTATACATATATTTAATCATTTTCGTTTTCTGTAACTATCCTAATCAAAGATTTCTTTTATGAAAACATTTTGTACAAATAAACAATCAATTCTTTGAATCATTGTTCCTAACAACCATTCTTTCATCATTTCTTTATTGAATGTTGACAAATAAAAATTTCTAATAGAGTCTACCAAACCTTTTCCTTATTCATAATTATTTAGTTAGAAACCTCCTCTTACACAGCCATATAAAAATAAATAGTAGGCCAATTTCAGAACTTATCTGCATCTTAACATTCGGAAAACTGGTTCCTCCATACCAAAGAGAACGCCTATTACATCTAGGCCCCCCTCGAGCTCTCCCAATTTCGAGACAGTGAGTTTGTCTGACAGTCTTTTTGGTCAATTCAATTGCATCAGGGCTTCACTTATCCTAGCGAGGATTTACAGTCTTCTATTTGACTTAGAGCCTTCCACTTGTCCTAACCAGCTCAGGAATTCACTCTTAGGGCAACATCCTACCTCTAATGAGTATCCTCCTCTAAACTTCTTCCAGCCAAAAAGAACAAGAGAAATTTCCTCCTCTCCAAGATTTTCCTTTAAATCTCTAAGTGGTAGGAGTATAACTGTCCTTCCCAACCGTCTAGAAATTGGGAAACCTTATGGGTCTTCCTGTGAGTTTTCCTTTTGAGATTAAAACATTAATCATAAAAATAATAATTTTTTTAAGAGTGCATCAAAATTTCATTAGGTTCTTAACGAGCCTAAAAAATTACCAGATTCAAAGTAAAGTAAGTAATAGTAATTCTAAGTGTTTTTTTTTCTAATGGAATTTTGGGTGTTACATGATCCCTCTCACACTCTTGATAGATCATAGTTAAGATGGATCTAAACTGGTAAGGAGAGATAAATTGGAGAAATGATAATTGTAAAGATAATAATAAGGAAACATAAATGGGGTCGTGGACAATAAGAGGGGAAGATAAATGGGGTTGCGGCCCGGAAATGACTCACTCGTCTAGTGGTAGTTGTTTGCAGTTGTTTTCGAAGCGAAAGAAATAGAAAAGGTGAAGCTCGTGGTGGTCTTGCAATGATAGACACATAAATTGTGTAATGAATTTTCCATGGTCTAACAAAACTTCTTTTTGTTTTGAAAGTTATGGAAATTCTGGCCATATTTTGAAAAAACTTGGCAAGGATTTTTGTAAATCCAAGTTACAACATTGTGTAATGAATTTTCCATAGTGTAATGAGATTGTTTTTTTTGCTAAGTTATGGAAATTTTGGCCATATTTTGAAAAAAATTGGCGAGGATTTTTGTAAATCCAAGTTACAACATTGTATAATGAATTTGTCATAGTCTAATGAGATCATTTTTTGTTTTAAAAGTTGTGGAAATTTTAGTCATATTTTGAAAAATTTTGGCAAGGATTTTTGTAAATCCAAGTTACAGCATTGTGTAATGAATTTTCCATAGTCTAATGAGACTATTTTTTTGCTCTGAAAGTCTAATGAGACTATTTTTTGTGTAATGAATTTTCCATACTCTAATGAGATTCAGGTCACTTTTGACCATCCGGACAATTCCTCTGCCTCGACTCCAATGAATTTTCCCTCTTCACTGTTGCTTGTCCTGGGGCTGTGATTTTGACTCCTGGTCATCTTGGGGCGGTGGTGAATGAAAATTCAGTAGAGATGTTGTGACTGAGTGGTAAAAATAAAAGGGAGCATCTTGAGACAAATGTTGTGAGTGGGTAACAAATTGATATTTAACAAATTTGATTGAAATGATCCAAGATGCCGTGAGTAGATTGGAAAAAAATTGGAAAGGACTATAATAGAGAGATAAATGTGCATACGCTTCCGATCTTTTTGTAAGTTGGAAAAATTAGGGAAAGATAAATGGGTGTCGGACACTAAAACATTTTTAATCATATAATATCAACTTTATAACATCTTTTCATTTATCATAACAAAGTTGTATATCATAAGAATTGGAAAGGGATATAATAGAGAGATAAATGTGCATACTTTGTTAGAAAAATTAGGGGTCGTAGTTTTTGGAGCGAGAGAAACCGAAAACAGGAGAAAAAAAGTTTAAATCTCTTGGTGGTCTTGCAGTGATAGACGCGGAAATTGCGGAATGAAAAGTGAACAAAGTTTCCCTATTGACTGCTTGTTATCCTGGGGCAGTGATCTTGCACCGATGGACACGGAAGTCATCGTGAAGTGGATGTATTGACTTCTGCTCGTCTTGGGACAGTGGTGAGTGAGAAGTCAGCAAAGATGTCATGACAGAGTGGGAAAAAGAAAAGGGAGAATTTTGAGATAGATGCTCTAAGTGGATAAATTGGAAAATTTTGGAAAGGACATCAATAGCAGATGCTTCTCGTATTTTTGTGAGTTGGAAAAATCAAAGGAAGATAAATGAGTTGTCGGAGACTAAAAATCGTGAGTTGTAGAAATTAGAGAAAGATAAATCATAACATATCAAGTTTATAACATTTTTAATCATATAATGTTCGTTTATGATTATAATGATAAGAATCTCTTACAACAAAACAAAACATGTTTGATAAATGGATGGATGAGCATGTATATGTATCTCCTCACTCACCATTCAAATAAATGTAGGTGGTGATGCATCTTTATTTCGTTTGTTCAAAACCAAATGCTTTTATTTTCAACTTTTATTTTTATTTTTTTTCTGTATAAATATTATTCTATTAAAAGATAAAACGAAAAAATATTTACAAAGAGGTTTGAACCTCTGAGGGGACTGTAGCCTGCCCTCTACCAAAAAGACTGTTGCAGGTAGCACACTGCCTTCCTTTTACAAAAATGGGAATCATAGAAATGAGAAATATGGTAAGCTTGAGAGACCCAAAACTAAACCGAGGTATGTGAGATCGAAGCTTCAGAGGAAGCTGATTATTTACAAAAATGCTATCCTTTACAATCGCCATTACAAAAAGATTGGAAACCAAAATTATGTCCTGGAGACTGTAGTAATGCATGCTGATATGAAAGGAAGCCATGCACAATGGGAACTTCACACAAATACCAGAAATCAGAAGATAACTTGTTGTCATGACGCTGGAGCCAGGAGTGATTAAACCTGCGGAGGAGAGCCTATCACGTTCTCGTTTGCCTGGGTGGGGGAGCTAACCTAGGTTACCATCACATTTTCTTCAGCTTCCATCATACTCACACCTGGAGGAAGAACAAGATTCAGAACACTTCCAGAGAGGCGCTCAGGCTCACAAGCAATAATTTTCTCTTGAGGTGAAGCTGGCTGGGGGTGAATGTCTTCCTGATGGCCCTCCTCGTGCAGCACGGCAGAGTCATTGAGGACGACTCCAGCCAATTCACCCTGAAAATCACTTGAATTTTGAGATTGAGATGGTGCCCTGGAGGTTCATCCGAGCTTGTAAGCTCATCTTCCTCCTCCGAGAAGATAACAGTTATAGTGGCAGAGATGAGAGGATTATTGAGTCTACTTCTGAACTTGAACTGGGTCGTTTGAAAGGAGTTGTTCAGGGTCGGTCTAGAATGGTCAGAGGGTGAAGAGGATGGAGAGGCAGAGGCTAACGGAGTTATGCGTTGAGGGGCAGAGCCACCACGGCCCCGAGAACCTCCACGAGAGCCTGAATTACTACCACGCCTGGGATGCCGCGATGTCGGGCCATTACAGAATGAATCAGCAGCTTGAATGAGCAGGGAGACTGAAGGTGGGAGTAAAGCGGCCAGACATAGGCTAATTGAACCCAATTCAAGGACCAGACATCTGTACAGTAGACCCCAATGCAAAGCTCGCAATAGCTGGAATAGGCCAAAAGAAAAAACCAGGCACAGACAGAATAAACCCAATGCACAAACCAGACACTTACAGAAAAGACCAAATCGATACACCCTACACAGACGGGCAAGACAAATTCAGTATACCGGACGCAGGCAGAGAAGACCAACTCAGTACATCGGACACCGGCGGATAAAATTCAAACCATATACCAGAAGCAGGCAGAATGAGACCGGTTATGAAGCCAGGGGGGCTTCCAACTTCCCTGAGCAACGCAAGGGCGCTGAGAGCATAACCAACATAGAAGAACCAAAATGCCAATACCTGATGAACTTGGAACAAAAGAACCTTGATTAAGGCCCGCCGTAATAAAATCCCTTACGTGCAGACCTCGAGCCCAATGATCCATAAATGCCTGTATATCACATACAATGAACTGCCCTAGCCAGCTTAGTAGAATGACAGTTGCCCAAGTCGCAAGCAATGCCATTAACACGTTATTAATGCACCCGCATCCGGGTGTGAATCTTCCTCCGACTGCATATCATTTGTTACGATGGTATGGAAGTTAGAGAGTTGATTCTCATAGGCTATGCTAGATAGAGAGCCTTCAAAGAATTCCATTCCAATGTCCACTCCTAAATTAGCAAGAAAGTCTTCCAACTTGTTCCCTTCCCTCCTGATGTGTTTGAAGGAAATAGCTTGGTGATGAGAAAGCCATCGATTGAGAATCTCAAGTCGTGGAGCCATTCTCCAGCTGTTGCTGACCTTGTGAACAGGTGATCCCTGCATAAGTTTTGAGGCCATAGTGATGATAATTTGGGAGTCCCCTTCCACAATAAGAGGAAAGAAACCTCGTTCTTTCGCCAAATTAAGCCCTCTCCATAATCCTTCCAGTTCCACTGCATTGTTGGTATTCCATCCAATTTAGCCAAAAAAAGTTTGAAGGGGAGTACCCTGGTAATTTCTGATGGCTCCACCAAATCCTGTTTTCCCAGGATTACCCCTCGAAGCTCCGTCAAAGTTAAGTTGAAACCCATTGATTGGAGGTGGATTCCATCTTGCTGGAGGATCCTGATTCTTTGAGGAGTTATAATTGGAAGAGAGCGGATGCATTAATTGAATCTGCCAGTTGTCCCATATAGTTTGTTCCTGTGGGATTGATGGGAAATCCTCTTGGGACCAAGATTTGATAGACAAAGTTTCTTTAATATTTTGGTGCAATCCAGTCCATATCTGCTCAATCGTCTGTGATTGATATTTAAAGATCCTTTTGTTTCTCTCCTTCCATATATTCCACATTAGTAGTCCCGATATGAGTTGCCATAGTGTGTTTAAAAGTTTTCTTTGATATGGCTCTTGGCTCCAGGTGCGAAGGGTGCCTTTAATGTCCCCATACACTCTGCCTTCCTTTTAACAGCGGAATGTGACCTTTTCCCACAATTTCCTTCCTAGCTGACAGGTTTGCATAAGATGTAATGCTGATTCCTCTTCCTGTTTGCAGTTGGGACATATTGATGGCCCAGAGAAGTTCCTTTTTCTAAGGTTGTCCCATGTGAGAATCCTGTTGTGAGACAGAAGCCACAGAAAAGTAGAAACCTTCGGCCATATAGAAGAATTCCATATCTTATCCCATAAATTATCTCTGATTACCCTGTCTTTGATGATGATTTTGTAAGCTTCTCTGGTGGTGAAAGTGCCCTTTTCCTCGTATCCCCACCTAAGAGTGTCCATACCTGCTGAAGATAGGATTTTTCTTTTTTGAAGTTCTGAGGAAAGATAAAGTTGAGTTTGCTCCGAGCTGTGAGGTATTATATGGCTAGCTTCTTTCCACTTTTTGTGTTCTTGAGCAGTGTGTGAGTCCCAAAATTGACTCACCTTATCACACTAATTTATATCTTGATCTGGGAGGTCCGGGATAATGTCTCTGAGGTTTGGAAGCTGCTGCCATGAGTCTTCCCAAAACCGTGCTGTGTGGCTATCCTTCACATCCCAAAAGCTATGCTGTTGTATTAGATTTCGATGTTGAATGGCTGAGTTCTAGATGACTGATCCTTTATTAACTTCTGACATTCTGATTCTCTCCTCTATGGGCGTGTTTCTTGCATATTTCACTGGCCATAGGGAGGCCCAAGGAGTGTTGGGATTTGAGAGCCATCTCCACCAGATTTTGGCCCTCATTACCATATTGCTATGTTCTCGGTCTCTTAGCCCAATGCCTCCAGCTTTTTTTGGTAGACATACCTTCTCCCATTTGACTAGAGCCCACTTTCGATTTGGACCCGAATTTCCCCATAAGAAATTGCGCTGAAGCTGTTTTATTGCTTTGAGAACCCACTTAGGTGCCGCCAATATGGAAAAAAGGTAAAGAGGCATGGACTGTAGAACCACTTTAATTAGCACTAACCTACTAGCCATATTAAGAGCTCTGTGGGTCCATAGGAGCAATATGGCTTCAACTTTTTCTAAAAGATCTTTCCAGGAGGAATGCTTGAGAGCCGAGGCAATTAAAGGCGCACCCAAATATTTAGAAGGAAGGGAAGAAAAGGTGAAGCCTAGGATATGGGCAATGGCTCTTTGGGTGGTGGGAGGCGTATTAAAGAAGAATATCTGAGATTTTACTTTGTTAATGAGAGCTCCTGAAGCATCAGAGAAGTTTGCAAGAATTGATTTGAAAGCTCGAGCTTCTTGAACAGATGGATGAACGAATAACATATTATCGTCTACGAATTGCTGGTGAGAAAAGGAGGGAGCGTGGTGAAATGCTAGACCTTTTAGGCTTTGAGAGAGGATAGCCGATTTGATGTTGCGGCCTAGCCCTTCAGCTAAGATGACAAACAGAAAGGGCGAGAGTGGGTCACCCTGTCTGATACCCCTGGAAGGACGGAAAGTGGGCGAAGGGATGCCATTAATAAGAATAGAGAAGAACGAGGAGGATAAGAGATTACTGACCCATCTGATCCAAGAAGGGGCGAAACCAAAGGCGTTAAGGATTTTTTGCATATAGTTCCAACTTATACTATCAAAAGCTTTAGATAAGTCAATTTTGAGCAGCATACCTAGTTTTTTTGAATGCTTGAGAGAGTGGATAATTTCATGGGTTAAAATAATTCCATCCATGATCTGCCTTCCTTCTACATATCCATATTGTTTTGGAGAGATAATGAGGGGAAGCAAAGGCTTCAATCTGGAAGCTATAACCTTGGAGACAAGTTTGTATATAATATTGCACAAAGCAATCGGTCTGTATTTGTCTGGAGTGATGGATTCCTATGCTTTGGGGATTAGTGCAATGAATGTTGCGTTCAGACCTGAATACATCCATCTTAAAGTACGTGATTCTTCCACGACCTGCCAGACTTCCCATTTAGCTAGATCCCATAAATGCTGAAAAAAGTTTGAGGTGAATCCGTCTGGTCCTGGCGCTTTCCCTGCTTTTAGCTGATGCACCGCAGTCTCAACCTCTTGAAGGCTTATGGGCTTGAGAAGGAGAAGATTATGATCTTCAGTGATTAATCTAGGAATATGTCTAATGACTTTATCAATAGCCTCTGTTCTATTTATGTTGGGTTCTTGATTCATCTTTTTGAAGTAATTGAGGAATTCTTGTTCGATACCTTCATGGGTTTCAATTTTGCTTCCTTGCTCATTGTTAATATGGGAGATTTGATTGTTCATTCTTCTTTGCACTGTAGTATTGTGAAAGAACTTCGTATTCTTTTCACCATCCTTTAGCCATCTAACTCTTGATTTTTGCCTCCAGAGAGTTTCCTCCTGTAAGTCTCTTTCAAGGATTTGATTTTCTATGGACTGCTCTTTCTTGGCAAGCTCTTCGGAGCGTCCTTCAGTGATCATTCTTTGCTGAATGGTTTTCATTTCTTGATTGAGGGTTTCCTTAGCTTTGAAGATGTTGCCGAAGATGGATTGATTCCAGCGTTTAATTTCCCCCTTGAGATATTTCAGCTTCCTTTGGAATATGGACATTTTAGTGCCATCCATTGGATTGAATTTTAACCAAGATTCTCTGACAAATTCATAGAAGTCTGGGTGAGATAACCAGAAAGCCTCAAACCGGAAGGGTCGCTTGATATTGCAACCAGGACGATTCCAATGGAGGGCGATTGGCAATTGATCAGAGCCTGAGATAGGAAGGATAGATGCAATGAATTCTCCTCCTAGATGGACTGCATTATCTGAGATCAAAAATCGATCAAGATGAGAGGCTATTTCAATTGGTTCTGCCCTTTTGTTGTTCCAAGTGAAGAGGCCGTTATTTGAAGGGAGATCTATCAGCCAATTATTATGAATAAAGTCTTTTAATATGGATCCATCTCTATTTATTCTGCAACGGTCTCCCTTTTTTTCCTCCATTGTTGCGATCATGTTGTAGTCTCCTCCAGATATCCATAACGGGTACATCCTTTCTGTATTGAGTTGCGTCAAGGCATCCAGGATTTCAGCTTTGTGCTGGGTTTCTTGAGGAAAATACACATTTGTCATATGACCATAGATATTGGTGCCAATTATGTGAAAGATGGCTTGAATGAAATTTTTATTTGCATGTATGTTGTTTAGTTGAATTATTCTTGCATCCCAGAGCACTGCAAGTCCTCCTGACGCTCCCTGAGCATCAACAGTTGTTACTAACCCTCCTGGCCAGGCCTTTGCTACTATTTTTTCCAAGACTATCGAATTACATTTTGTTTCTTGCAGAAAGAGAATTGTGGGTTTTTCCTCGATTAGCATATTTTTTAGTAGTCTTCCTTTCCTTGGACTATTGAGCCCTCTGATATTCCATGAGATCAACTTCATTGGGAAGGTTTGGGGTTGTCATTGAAATACCTGGTTAACTTAACATATCTACCTGATTCTACCAATACTTCTCCTATCTTGATGGTTCTCTCCAGAGTGGTTTTCCTTCCTCGTTTTTTGCTATCTTTGGTGATGAATTTCCCATCCCATTGGCTACCAATTTGAACCCCCAATGAGTATTTTTTTGGGCTTTGTTGAGGACTGCTACTAGATTATCCACTTGTCGATCAGGTATTTTGTCGAAGTTTCCTATTTTACAGGCCCGTTCTAATCCTAAAATATCCAACTCGCCAATATCTATAGATTTCGTGTCCTCCTCCATGATTTGAGGTTCTTGATAGCTTCCATCGCTTTCCTTCTCGTCTTCTCTATTTGGATTGGTACCATCTATATCCATCTCAGGGAAGCTCCAAGTGTTTGAAACAGTCTTGAGATGATTTCCGTCTTGTTCTACACCCTTTTCCCCTGTTTTCGATTGAGATCCTTCAGTCTTTTCCTGACTAATTCCTTTTTCATTGGAGGGTGTATTGTCTGGATCATGCATGTCTTCATTGGCTAAAGCCTCAAAGCTATTGCTTGTCGAGGGTTTTGATTGATCCGCCGGAGGAATATTTGTAGAGACTGCTGGTTTTTGTTTCCTCTTCTGTGATTTAGCACCTTATTGAAGCCATCCGGCGTTGGGTTTTCCAAGTCTGTTTGAACCGAGGGTTTGATATTCAACGGGCAGTCTCTGTAGAGATGTCCTAAATCATGACATTTCCTGCACCAAAAGGGTACATGCTCATAATCAATCAACTGTATCCATTCAACATCTTCCTGAAAGAGACTTAACGTATCAGGCAGAGCTTGTTTAAGGTCCATGTAGACACATATCCATGCATATGAGGTGTATCTGTGCGTCTTTGTTTCTTCTACTACCTTGACGAAGTCACCCAGAACATTACCAATCGCCTTGAGAGACTCCTCTTCCCAGTATTCCAATGGCAGAGAGTACAGCCTGATCCATACCGGTGCGCAACTTAGATCTTCCTTCTCGGGATTAAAACGTTCGATCCATTCTTTGAGAAATAGTCCGGCAGAGTTAAAGAAATAAGGCCCTCCATCTAAAACTCTGTTTCTGTCCTCCAGACAGTTGAAGACTGCAGTAAAAAACCCCTTAGGCCCCAGATGCAAGGTGATGTGTCCTTTTGGATGCCATTTAACATTTATCCAGGCTCTCAGCGCTTTCTCATTTGGCCATATTCCAATGAATTTGCCTATGAGGGCATGATCTCTCATGTACTGAATTCTGGCATTGATGCGATGGCTTGGTAGCTCTACTTTTGGCCTATGCATGGCTACTGACTTGCATGTGGAAGAGCTGACTTTAGGCTTATCTTTCTGTGCTTGTTCAGTATACGTTTGTTGGCTTCTGTCTGCATTTGCGTCCTTGTGCCCCTTTTCCCTGTCTGAGTTCTCGATATGACTCTGTTGGTTGTCGTTTGTTGGAGGAGGCGCCCCTCCTTCCCCCTGAGGGGGGTTCATGATTTCCGTCGGCCAAAACCCACGGATTGATACCTACTTCTCTTCCGCATTCTGCAAATGGTGAGCGCTGTCAAGAGGACCTGTCGTAGCAAGTATTTTCTGAAACCCTAATACGAGTTGCAGAGCACCGTGTCTCCGTTCACCGATCTCGATTCACTATCAACTTTTATTTTATTTTATACTAAATTGTTTGATTCGAATTTTAAATATAATGTTAATGTGCTAATTCAATTATTTAGATATTTTGAGACAATAATATTGGTTGAAAGACATAAGTTTCGATTTTGTAGATTCATTTAGAGCGATCAAATCTCTAGAGGTGTAAACCTATTTTTTTGAGAGCAAAACTTGAGGAAAGGTTTGCACCTAGAGATTTGATTCGTCTCGGAGCTTGGTAGATCCAGAGTTAAGATGGATATAGACTAGTTTCAGTCGTGTGCTGCAAAGAAAATCTAATGAACATATGATTAATTTGATCAATAATATGTAAATTCGTGTAATATTAATATAATCATTTTAAATATGTTAAATATTTTAATTTTAAATTTGCTTAGTTACCTCAGTTCGTTGACATGATAAATATTGTTAATAACTTTGATGATGAAAAATGATGAAATAAAATTTTTGAATGTAAAGTGACAATGTAAAATTATTGTTGAGATGACAAATATTGTTAGTAACTTTAATGATGAAAAATGATATAAAAATTTTGAATGTAAAGTGACTATGAAATAGTGTTGAATGATAGAAAATGTGAATAATAAGAATATATTCAATTACAAATAGTCTTTCATTGTGATTAATCTCAAACTATTGTCATCTTCGACGAAGACACAGTTGAAATGAAGTAATACGGGTAGGCCACACTGCACATCAGGTTGCAAGAGGGTCGCTACACTGTGCAAAAGACAAGTCTACACGCAGGTCGCAACACAAGTGTGACGAGCAGACTACAAAGGTCGCTGGAGTTTTTGACTATGTGGGCACAGTGGTGAGCTGAGTAGCTAGGCTACTGCTGCAGGCTGATAGTGGACACACTGCGATATATAAGTCTGGGTGTAGAGCGCAGGGCGCCAAGTCGTATTACGTCGTGCAATGTTGAATGATAGGCACATGGGTGTGCCAAGGGGTTAAGAAGTGTAAGTAAGTTGCCGGAGGAAGGACGAGAGTACGGGTAGGTTGAGGAAGAAGTGCAGTGGACATGGTTGTGTCGAGAGGCAGTCCAGTATTCAGTTGAGCATGCACGAGGCATGAACTCGGCAAGCACGATTTGTAAAGTAAAGGTGTGCAGGCCAAGGCTTGTTGGCAACACTGAATTGTATGGTTTCATGTACAATTTAATTTCATAATATATATATATATATATAGATATCGAGCATACTCTAATTTCATACTCTAATTTTTGAGAGTTTCCCCTCCCACTTATGATGATGTATTGAATGATTTTCTGCTATGCATTTATATTGATGAATGATTAATTGAAGATTTTATTCCACTGTGATAAGAACACTTGAAGTACTCGGAAAAAACCCTAGTTTTTTGAGAAACTGAAATCGCTTCAGACCTGGCAGCGCACAGACCCCGATTTGCAGCTTTGTTCAGAAAGGGTCAAGTGCTGACCACCCGGATGGAGGCAGAGGGGTCCATGGGGACCCCTTCGTTTAAACAAATAATCATGCAAAAGCAGAGGAAGAACGTAAGCGAAGGAGTCAGAATCACAGGATATGATGGCTTCAAGCAGCCTGGCGACACAAACAAGAAGAAAAAACAAGCAGAAGGCAATGATCAAGAGAGCAATACAGAATTCAGAGGAGCAGAAGATGACAGGCCGGGAAACACTGAAAACAAAGCCACAACAGGACAAAAAATGATAGATAATAAAGGAAAACATGCAGAAGAAGAGCGGGAGAACGCAGACAATCGGCAGGAGAACAAAGGAACGAAAGGGGACACAAGGTCAAGCCACAAGAAGCACCCCCCAACGAACATGATCTGCAAACCAATAAAAACTGATAACCTAAGGGTTGTCATCACGGATCCGGAGATACAAGCCTACCGAGAGCATATGACTGAACACGCAGTCATCTGCAAATTTATGGGCATGTGGCCAACAGAAAGGGCCCTATGTGAATGGATTAGGCAGCAATGGAAGCCCAAACAGGATGTCAGATTACACCTCGGAGCTAAAGGTTTCTTCACAGTGGTTTTTACCAACCTAGAAGATAAGGACAGGATTTTTTATGGAGGCCCATATTTCATGGCCTCGGCTGGGCTGTACATGCGATTAGATTATTCTCTCTCCCAATAGATTATTGTGGTTCAAATGCTCTCAAGCAAATTGGAGATCGGTTGGGCACTTTCATCAAAGCCTCTGAAGCAACCCTGCAAAAGAAATACACCTCATGCGCAAGAATATGTGTTGAAATGGATGTCTCGGGAGCACTGCATGAAGGTTTATGGCTTGAATACAGACATGAAGACTACTTTCAGGCAATAGACTATGAGCAGATCCCATTTCGATGTCACAAATGTCACGAACACGGACACCTAATAAGGGAATGCCCAATGAACAAGAAGGAGGAAGAAACTAAAACAGAGCAGGGGAATAAGGCAAAAGATAACTTCATTACACCAAAGTCAAGGCAGAGAGCCAATAGAAGAAGAATAAACAAGGCGGGAACAGGTAGAACCAACTACAACAATACTTTTGAGATCTTAGATCCAGAATCAAACTCCGAGGATGGACTTAGAACCTAGGTAGCAGATAAGGAACATAAGAAAAGGGAAGTACAAACCAGGTTTGCAGAGGAAGGGAACAAGAACATTAGTGAAGTCCAAATGCAGGAAAGACCACAAGAGCAGGAGGAGGACACAAACATGCTTACCAGCGATGGAGGAAGTGAAGATCTTGAGCTGGAGGAGGTGCTAGCCAGGGAAGGAATGAATCTACCAGGAATAGCTGAGAAATGGAAAACACAAGGCATAGAAAATGCACCGGAGGAAGAAATCAGGAAGATAAATGATATGTTCATAGCCAGGCAAAAGGCAGAATTAGAAAAGTAGAATAGGAAGCTAGGTGTAGCAAAAGGGAGTGGTAACCACTCCAAAAGTCTTACATGGAACTCATCTAGCACCAAACAAAAGAAAAGACGAGGCAGAAGGACGAATGGTGAGGCTCTGCAGGAGCTAGGCATGATAATGATCAAATCAAAGAAGATGAAGGCACTTAGTGCCTTCTCCTCCTACCATTAAAACCGTAAGTTAATCATGAAGATTATATCTTGGAATGCCAAAGGGCTAAACAGCCAAGCAAAACAGAGAGTTCTGAAGCGTAAATTTCAAAAGTTTAATCCGGAGATCATGTTCATTCAAGAAACTAAATGCAGCAGCTCCAGCATGGCCAAGATAAACAAGAAGATCAGAAGGAATATAAATTATCTAGAAGTAGAAAGTCAAGGTAGAGAAGGCAGCCTAGCAATGCTATGGGATACAAGAGATATTTAGGTGATCTCGGCCGAAGCGAACAAACATTTCATTGTTGTGGAAGCTCAAATCACAGGTAACTCTGAATCCTTCTTATGTGTTAATGCATATGGACCACAAAGAACAGAGGACAAAATAAGTTTCTTAAATTCCTTAAATAAACTTATTGCTAGATATCCAAGATCTAAATGCATTATAGGGGGAGATTTCAATATGATAACCACCCTTCTGGAGAAGAAAGGGGGTATAAGAAAACTAAACAAAGATTCAGAGGCTTTCACCAGCTTCATTGATAATGTGAAATTAGTAGATATTCTCCCCAAGGGTGGCAACTTCACTTGGAATAACAGACGAGGGGGAGAAAGATTGATTGCATCCCGCTTGGATCGATTCTTGATCTCTGAGAATATCATATTGGATGGCATCACTGTAGAATCAGATATCCTCCCAACTGGAGGCTCGGATCACTGGCCAACTTCACTCACAGTTGCGGTGCAGAGAACTCCGAGGAACAAACCATTCAGATTTGAAAAATTCTGGCTGGATCACCCCAACTTCCTCGAGCTAGTGGAAAAATTGTGGTCCGAACCCCTAGAAGGCAATGGCTCCAAAATGTTTAACCTACAGAAGAAGTTAAGAATCATCAAAGGAAAAATAAAGGAGTGGAACAGAACAGCATTTGGGGACATCTTTAAGGAGAAAACCCGGATAGAAGAAAAGTTGGAACAAATTCACAAGGACTGGGCTTCTGGGCACAGTAATGAGGAATATGCCGAGCAGGAGAGAAATCTAACTCATCAATGGCACGATCAATGCAAACAAGAAGAAACCCTATGGAAACAAAAATCAAGAATCCAATGGTTAAAAGAAGGGGAGCAGAACACCAAATTTTTCCATAGATTAGCTCTAGACTACAGGAGTGCTAACAAAATTATGGAAATAAAGAATAAAGAAGGGGAACCATTGAAGAATCACCACGACATATCAGCATTGCTCCGGGAACACTTCAATTCCATAGCTCAGGAACCGCACTTAGACAGAGAGGAAGCCATCAAGGAACTGCTAAAAGCCATACCCAAATCTATCAACTCTGATCATAACTGGGCCCTCTGCAGGGAGATTACACTGGGAGAAGTGGAGGAAGCGGTTAATAGCATGCCAAACGACAAAGCTCCAGGACCTGATGGTTTCAGCATCAACTTTTACAAGGCATGTTGGCATATCATAAAGCAGGAAGTGTGGGATGTAGTTGAGGACTCCAGAAGATTAGATCAATCCTAAAATCCATCAATTCAACCTTTATAGCACTCATACCTAAGGGAGAGGAAGCCAATACCCCTGAAAAGTTTAGACCTATAGCCCTATGCAATATCATTTACAAAATAATATCAAAAGTCATAGCCAACAGATTAAAGCCGATTCTTCCGGGCATCATATCTGAAGAACAATCGGGCTATGTAGAGGGAAGGCAGATATTAGACAATATCCTCCTGGCCCGGGAGATGATCCACACTCTACACTGAAGGAAAGAAACAGGAATGTTGATGCAGCTTGATCTCTCTAAGGCATATGATAAGGTAAGTTGGAGGTACCTAGAAGCCATACTGGAAGCTTTTGGTTTTTGCAGGCAATGGATCAGCTGGGTTTTAGCCCTCATTATGTCCTCAAGATTCTCCATCCTTGTTAATGGAGCACCCTCTGAACCTTTCTCACCATCGCGGGGAATAAGGCAGGGAGATCCTCTGTCCCCATTCCTGTTTGTCATTCTTATCGAAGGTCTCAGCAGAATTATATCCAAGAAGAAAGTTGATGGAGTCATTAAGGGTCTTCAACCGATAAGAACTCTACCGGCCACCACGCATCAACAGTTCGTGGACGATACAATGTTACATGGTATCTCAACAGTCAAAGAGGCCATGGCTTTCAGGCATATCTTAGATCTTTCTAGTAAAGCCTCAGGAATGGAAATAAATTTCTCCAAATCAACGATCTTCTTTTTCCATACGCATCCAGCTATTCAAGCTCATCTATCTCAGCTTCTTGGTTTTAGGATAGGCAATCTGCCATCGAGGTATCTAGGGGCTCCCCTCACTTTCAAACCTTGGCAGAAAACACACTGGGAGAAGGTGCTAGCCAGCATGGAGAAGAAATGTAAACATTGGACACACGGGGCTTTAAACTTTGTTGGTCGTTTAGTTTTAACTAAGACAGTGTTACAGGCCATACCACAGTACCTATTGTCTATGCTACCAACTCCCGAGGGAATTCTTCAGCAAATAAGGAACATTCAGAGATCCTTCCTTTGGAACAGCAATGGGGATAAGAAAAAATGGGCTTTGGTAGCGTGGAATAAGCTATGCAAGCCGAAATCCATGGGGGGTGTTACACAGTAAAATGTCACTACCATCATGTCAGTCTCCCTACTGTGCTATAAAACCACATTCACCTATACTCATGCTCCTCAAAATGGCTAAAAAACCCTCTTTGCCTAAGTCAAATGGATCATCGCGACTGTTAATAAAATAACCGCGCTGACGAGCGGAGGACAGTGTATCTGTTGCGCTGCCAGCGCGGAAGCACACGTCTTTTCCGCGCTGGTCCCATTTTCACGAACAACGCCCCCTCTGTTTATCCTTTTCGCGCTGACCAGACCTCTTCTACGGCGGTTAGCGATGTCAGCGCGGCAGTTCACTGGTTTTCCGCGTTGATCCTGTTTGGGCGAATTTGTTCCAACAACCAGCCTTCCAGATCCCTCCAGAACTGGTTGTTAGCATTGTTGAGGTCGCCATCCTTTCTCTGGCGTGTCTGTTCGACTGACCATCCACTTATCTTGGAGGAAAGCTCATCCCTTACCTATTCATGGAGGCTCCTTCTCTTTATAAGCCTCCTCCATGGCCCATGAGCAGCTAGTTTGGAACATATAGAGTTTGATTGAGGAATTCTTAGTGCATTTTAGTGCTGTTCTTTGTAGGCATTTGGTGTGGTGTGTGAGGATTGCTTTGAGCTTGAGGAAGGTCATGAGCTTGTTGCCTTGTATGTGAGAGAGAGACCTTTTGACTTGGGAGATTTGCTCCAAAGGTGAATGCTTGGAAGATATGCTGGCTAGACCCTCTAGGGAAGGACTCAGCGTCAGGACACCGGTTGTACCTTACTCTACTTTTTGTTAATAAAGATAGATGACAACTCTTATGGCTCCATTTACATTTGTTCAATGATCGATTAATGCAAATTGTATCTTTCCTGACCGATACATAGTTGTTGTTAGTAGATTTTACGCTCTTGTTTGCTCTCTTTTACTTGTGCAGGTGTTCATCTGCGAGGATAGCGGAGAATTGTGATCGGCTGGAGCGAAGGAGCGAGAGGATTATCTCTTCGACAAACAAGCGTTGGAATCCAAGTAGGTTACTCTCACCCACTTGTTAATTACAACTA
>APFE030747717.1:0-10523 GCA_000404065.3 Pinus taeda | reverse complement strand
GAAAGAGATATAGAAATCGCCGTATTGAGTGATAGAAGAGAGAGGTGAAGGACGAAGTTGCAGTATTGACTGCTGGTCTTGCAGCGATAAACGCGGAAATTGCCGTACAAATGCGATAACAACCATATATAGCGGGAGATAGTAAGATAAAGTAACTTGACCAGAAATGGCGTGTGGCTAAAAATTTCACTGTGAAGACAATGGCGTGTGGGTAAGAGGCCATTAGAAAAAATTACATTCACATAAAATTAAGTTGTTTAATGTTTTATACTTTACCATTTAGATTTAAGTTGAGGTGGTGTATTTACGTTACAATGGCTTAATTTAATGAGGTTTTTATAGAAAATAATGGAAATTTCAGCATGATTTTGATTATAAATTTCATAAATATTTTTGGAAATTTAAGTTATAGTTATTAAGCTTTAAGATTTTGGGTGTTTAGCTATTTTTGTTGGTGTTGAATCCATTTCCACCTTGAAAACACAATTCAAAAACAAGATTCGAGCACTCCTCACGTCAATGTTTTGATAAAAAAAATGGCCATATTCCAGACTACCATGACACAGTTTACATTCTCATGCTTAAGTTATAAATAATGTCATAGTTTAAATGCTCTTATGATTTTTAAATTTATTATTGGTATTTGATTATTTTTTTATATAATTATGACACATTGTTTACATTCTCATGTTTAAGTTATGAATAATGTCATAGTTTAAATGTTTTTATCAATTTTAAATTTATTATTGGTATTTGATTATTTTTCTTATGTCATTATGGTGATAACATTCAGAATAAGACTTTAAAATTTTCATTTAATTATCAATAATTATTAAGTGAGTGATATGATTTTAACTTCCACAAATATTTTGAAATAGCCATAAAACAAAGACTGAGGCTTATCTCAAAAGTAGTTATATTCTATTTACTCTTTTAATTAAAATGATTAATAATAAAAAAAAGGCATATTACATGTTTCATATCAATCTCAGCTATGGCTATTTGGGTAATGTGGTATTAGTGAGCCATGGTATTGGCCCATGGTATTGTAACAAACTCAATTTACAAGTTAAGAATCTCCATGGTAAAGTGGGGCACAATATCCATAATTAAGGATTTTGTTACCTATTTTTTAAATCTATATTTGTTTAATTCATATATCAATCATTTTTATAATTAATGGTAATAATTTTAAATAAAGTTATAATTTAGTTATTTTTTATGAATTTTTTTAACTTTGGAAATTTGAGATATCATGATGTAAGTGTTTCGATGGTATCAATGTGTACCAACCATTTTATATATATGGTCGGGTTAGTAGTAATATTTTTTATGTCATCATAAATTTGGGTATAGATGTGAGAAAATTGTAAAAGACTAAAAAAAATATTATTATAATTTTTTTTTGAAACGAGTTGAAAAATTCAAAGGCAATAATAAAGAAACTAAAATAATGTCATTAAATTAAATATAAATATGAGAAATTCAAGGAAAATAAAAAATAACTTGAAATTTTCAAATGTCATTTAATATAAGACTTTTAAGGAAATTGTAGTACTAATTGTGTGTAGGTGTGAGAAAGTGATACAAGAGAAACCATTTTCTACAATGTCAATTGTTTATAATGAACCACTTCTACATAGTCTTCATGAATCCCATGATTATACAAAACCCCACTTCTACATAGTTTATTTTAGGAGCATGCTTAGAATGATGGATATCACTAATTTGGTTGAGAGGAGAGATGAAGTACCATAAAACTACCTATATGGTGGTACTTGTGAGGATAGCATGGCTTGGTTAATATTGAGATCTCAGTTGACGTCTAGATCACAGAGGGAGGGTATCGTGTGGAGCTCAGGTTTAGTATTGATACCTGGATCCCTGTAAGGGTTGGTGTCAAGGCATTGAGGACTAGATGGTATCTATATCTTGTTGGATGGATACCATTGTTGTAGCCTGATGGTACCTATAGTGGCAATTTCCTAGATGACACCTTAGTCTGTGTTGAGAGGATACCTTGGTAGTGTTGGTATCCCAAGCATTACGTATGTTGTTGTACCCTTTCTAAGAACATTTGAAATTGAGATCAACCTAGTACCAGTTGAACAATTATGAATACCTCCCTAGTTAAGAGGCAGTGTTGAGAAATGTAACTAGTATCGGACTTCATAATTGTACTCGATCATGATGTAATATATTTGTCAAATGAAAGAAAAATGAAAATTTATTTATAAGCATGGGTTTCATGCTTTATGTATTTTTGTTTCTAGTTAAAGCCTCCAATGAAGGCTTATAGGGTTGATTCATAAGTTATTGTCAATGTCTAGATCATTCTTGGGCTCTCTATGTTAAAGAAAGAAGAATATATGTGTATCAAAATGTATCTATTTCCTCCTCCACCAAAAGTCATCTTCCTCATCAAGCAACTCAGCTTCCTCATCAAGCAAGTTGGATCCATTAAAGATGATTTGACCCCACAAAAGGTTATATATAAGCAAATATTTCGACCTAGTATGACATCAATCTCGTGAAGTAATTCAATTTGCAATTTAAGGAAGAAAGAAGTGTGAAATGCTTAGAAAGGAAGGTCTACTCCATTACAAGAATAAACAAGGCTAGCGAAGTGGAAGAGGATTAAAATTTATTCTTGGTCTATCCACACATGTGGAATGACTAAAGAAAATGTGTGAAGTTATAGGACTAAAGATATAGGCCAAGAGCTTCAAAAGTTGCAGAAGAGGCCGAAACTCCATTTGACTTGGATATTGGAGATGCATTCATGTTGACTTTTGAGATATTGACTAGTATTCTTTGGAAGTTGAGTTGGTGGATTGGAGGAGATCATACTATTAGTCAAAAGGTCTTGGTTGTCTCATTTCTTTTGGTTCCTGAAGAAAATAAGAGATTTGTTTGGGTTTTCCTCTCTAGAGAGGTTTTAGCCTTGACTTATAGCCTACATTTGGTGTGTATTTTCCTTTGGTGATCTTCATGTTTTGGTATTTGTTTGATGATAAATAACATAATAATAATAAGCAAAAGAAGAATTTAATCAGTCAAGTAAAAGAATGACACAAGCAACTATCAATATAAGAGAAATCAACATCACAAGCCGCCCTAAGAACAGGTATTGCAAAACCTCTTTGTTGTGCTAGTGTTTGTCTCTATACATAATTTGTTCAAATGCGGTTTTTCCAAAAAGAACAAAAAATATTGTTAATTTTTTGCTTATTTGTTATATATATATAGAAAGAGAGTTGTGATGAACATGAAAATCCCAAGTTATATTGATTAAAAGGTATTTAAACTCAAGTTATTTTTAGTAATATTTCTCTTCAATACCTATAAAATATTATGAAATATGTTAAAAATGAATCATATATTCTCAACAATCTAATTAACCCAAAGGTCGTTACATCGAACTCAATTAGGAAGATATCAAGCAAAATCCTTCTCATATTGCACTACTCATCTGTCTCTATGAAAAGATCATGTTTATCTCAAAATCAAAACAAATCACTGTAATTAGGATATTCGTTTCCATCTTGTTTTTCATCATACCAATATTTTTTTAAATTATTCGATTGCTTTGTTAATCCCTGAGCAAGGGTAAAGGCTAGGTAGTAGAGCAATGAGTACACATTTACCTTGTATTAGTTATACACTTTTATTCCAACCTAGTTTTTTATTTCTACTTACATTTTCTTCTTCTTTCTGTGATGTATTTTCTATCTTTTTGTAAAAAAAAAATTATTGTGCAAGATTTTAATTAAGATTTTGCTATTGTTGGAGGTTTTTATTTGTGAGCTTCTTTATAAATAAAGGCAATATGTTAATTTTTTTGTGTGGTTTGTTATCAATAATTTAATTTTGATGGCATTTAATCAAACGTTTGTTTATGGAATCGATATGTGAATGGGATTGAATAATTATTTTTTGTAAGTAAAAAACATTTTGTAAGTAAATACAAAAGTGCAATCTTGGGAGCCACTTTGGAGCTCAGCATATGTTGGGCTTGAAAATGGCCTTTAGAGCAAGATAAAATGGCCGTTGTAAACATAAGGTGCAGATATAATGGCATTGTAAAGTCGTACAGTAGTGGGTGTGTTGGAAAAGACAAATGAACGTACAGACATATGGCGTGAGTGGGTAAAGAATGGATGGAAAATGCCCATGGTGTAGGGTGAAGAAAGTGGTGCTCTTGAATCATTGAGTTGGACAATAATAGGGAAACATAAATCCATAGCTCTTTTACACACATATCACTTGCCAATTTTATATTAAAAATAAAAAACATTACATGTTTTTTTTACTTGAATTTCATATATATTTCAAAGAAAGTGCGGGAAGACCAGTAATGTTAATATCAAAATTAGTCATATCGCTAATGTGAATTTCAATGGGGAAGATAATAATTGTTCCATTCAATTATTCCAAATAGTATTAATTTTTTTTTATTAAAAAATCGATATAAATCATCAATTGGTATTAAATTTTTTTAATTAATATAAATATTAAATATTTATTTTGTTTTTCATTAAAATAATATAATATATAATATATATATATATATTATATATATATAAAAAGAGAGAAAGAAATACCAATTTTCAAATCCATAATAATTATAAAATAGAATTATATGTCTCTCAAATCCATAATAATTATAAAAGAAAATTATATATCTCTTTATACTGAAAAAACATAAATCAACTTGTTTTCTCTTTTTAAAACTTCAATTATACATATATTCTTTATATTGTTTAAATATTTCAAAAATAATATATATGCAAGAATAAAATTATTTGTTTCAATAAATTATAAATTATTTTATTTTTTCAAACACTTAAAGTATATATATTTCATTTCTTATAAAAAAAAATAGACCATATTATATTTAATAATATAAACATTCAAAATGAGAATGATTTTGTGTTTCATAAGTATCATTTTGTATTATGAAATGAGAATTATTTTTCTTTCAAATTGGAAAAATTTAAATATCTAATTTTATATGTATTATGATTTGCACAATAACTTAATTGTGGAAGAATTTTTTTCTTGCTTATTAGTTACAATTGTCTTTTTTATTTTCTATTTTAACAGACACTCATATATATCTCATAATAGCACATAAGAACACATGGTACTAGTTCCTTTTATTCATGTTTTGATGTAATGATATACAATGTCTTACTTACTATGTAGGGAGTCTATACACTCCATAAAAGACTTGTGGCTTTTTTGGGGTTAAAGCTAACACCCAAAACCTAGCTTTCTCCCACAATATGAACATAGCAACAACTCCCCCAAATCCAATCCCTGTTCCTATACTCAATGCTAACAATGACATATTTTCATTTACACGACTCAACCATCCCACTTTAACATGAGGATTATTGCTAGTACTATTACCCTCTATCAAAGGGTTTTCCTTTCGATTACTACATCGATCTATAGGACACCCCCATAAGCATTTATTACTTTGAAATGAAGCCACATCAAAAGTTGAAAATTGTGTCCCTGTTGGAATTGGCCCGCATAAGCTGTTACATGAAACATCTAGTACCCGCAAAAAATGTAAGTTAGAGAGTTCTTGAGAATTTTTCCACTCAAATTATTTTTGGCCAAGTCCAACACCTCCAAAGCAAATATGTTACTAAGATATGTAGGTATTGACCCTTCAAATTTGTTCCCAGACAGATTTAGCCATCGCAAGCTGCTCATACTCCCTATGCTTGCAGGTATTTCTCCTACAAGATTGTTGTTAGACAAATCAAAGAAAGTGTTTTCCACATAAACATCGGAAAATCCAGTGATTACAACAGATTCAGATAGTAAATATGGAATTGGAATTCGGTTTGTCTCATCTATTTCATTATTTTGTCCAAGGGAAGATACATTGGGTGCAAATCCCCTAAGTCTCTCAAGGTGAAATGGCATTCTTCCACTAAATTTATTGTTGGATAAATTCAAGTAACTCAACTTTGTGAGATTTGTAATCCATTTAGGAATATCACCATGGATATTATTATAACTAATATTTAATATCACCAAATTATGGAATAATGCAAGATGATTAGGCAATTCCCCTGTCAACCTATTTGCACTTAAATCTAGCCATTGTAGAGGTGTAATTGCCAAAGCTCTTAGGAATTGATCCCTCTATACTATTTTGAGATAGATCTAAAATCCTCAATGAAACTAGACCAATAATTGTATTAGGAATAGGGCAATAAATATTGTTATCTTTTATGTGCAAAACCATAAGAGATTTTAATTGACCTATGCTATATGGGATGGTAGTTAAATTATTTGAATTTAAATTTAGAAGTTGGATTGAATGAAGATTTCCCAAATCCTTTGGAATTTCACCACTAAAATTATTATTTTGCAATGCCATCACCACAAGATTGCTCAAATTACCCAATTGAAATGGTATGCTCCCAAACAATTTGTTTTCATGTAAACCAAGCTCCTCTAAGTTATGCAACAACCCCAGTTCATTTGGTATTCTACCGTCCAAAATATTATCATATAAATACATGGACGTAAGTGCAGTGCAATTGCCAAAATGCATAGGGATGTGACCATTTAAATAATTCCTTAAGAGATCAAGATAACCTAGGTTTGTTAGGTAACCCAAAGTCCAAGGGATTGGACCACTAAAATGGTTAGATGAAAGGTCAAGAGTAGATAGGTTTCTCAGCGAACACAAAGTCGAAGGGATTGGACCACTGAAATTGTTACGTGAAATGGATAATGTACAGAGAGATGTGCACTTGCTCAAAGAAGTTGGAATACTTCCACCCAGATGATTATAATCGATCATGAACCGTTCCAACTCGATCAGGTGACCAAAGTTTGCTGGTATGGTCCCTGTGAAGTTGTTTCCTGAAAGGTCGATGCTTTTGAGGCGTGTGCAATTACACAGTGCTTTTGGAATAGATCCTCCCGGGTACCAATTGTAGCTAAGATCAAGTATTCTCAGCGCTTTAAGCTGCCCGAATCCCGCTGGAATTCCTCCTGTAAAATTATTAAAAGAGAGATCCAGCGTGTGCAATAAGGAGAGGTTGGCCAGAAATGGGGAAAGGGTACCATTCAATCCGTGATCCTCATCGAATCTGGTATTAGAAAGTATTAGAGCGACAACTCTTCTAGTATGTTTCCTGCAGGTAATACCATGCCAGGAGCACACCTGGTGTGAGTTGTCTGCTTTCCATGCCAGGAGCACACCTGGTGTGAGGATTTTTTGGAAAAGTGTTGAGGCTGAGTTTGGTGTTGTTGAATAAGTTGAAGAAGAAATATTTCATGAAAATACGATGACCTAAGTAACATCAGAATAGTGGAAGACCCCAAAGTTTTGTGCTAGCATACAAGAACATATACAATATAATTTTGATATTGGTTGGGGTCGTGAAGGCATTGTACGTGCCAAAAAATGAACAAGTAGTTGATGTGTTGATGAAATATCTTCCCAACAAGAAGTTAGTTTATTTTGGGAGCATGCTCAGAATGATGGATATCAGTAATTTGGTTGAGAGGAGAGATGAAGTAACATAAAACTGCCTATATGATGGTACTTGTGAGGATAGCATGGCCTGGTTAATATTGAGATCTTAGTTGACGTCTAGATCCTAGAGGGAGGGTATCGTGTGGAGCTCAGGTTTAGTATTGATATCTGGATCCCTGTAAGGGTTGGTGTCAAGGCACGGAGGACTAAATGGTATCTATATCTTGTTGGATGGATACCATTGTTGTAGCTTGATGGTACTTATAGTGGCAATTTCCTAGATGACACCTTAGTCTAAGTTGAGAGGATACCTTGGTAGTGTTGGTATCCCAAGCATTATGTATGTTGTTGTACTCTTTCTAAGAACATTTGAAATTGAGATCAACCTAGTACCAGTTGAACAATTATGAATACCTCCCTAGTTAAGAGGTATTGTTGAGAAATGTAACTAGTATCGGTCTTTATAATTGTATTCGGTCATGATGTAATATATTTGTCAAAAGAAAGAAAAATTGAAATTTATTGTTAAAAAAAACTATTTATAAGCATGGGTTTCATGCTTTATGTATTTTTGTTTCTAGTTAAAGCCTCCAATGAAGGCTTATAGGGTTGATTCATAAGTTATTGTCGATGTCTAAACCATTCTTGGGCTCTCTATGTTAAAGAAAGAAAAATATATGTGTATCAAAATGTATATATTTCCTCCTCCGCCAAGTCATCTTCCTCATCAAGCAACTCAGCTTCCTCATCAAGCAAGTTGGATCCATTAAAGATGATTTGACCCCACAAAAGGTTATATATAAGCAGATATTTCGACCTAGTATGACATCAATCTCGTGAAGTAATTCAATCTGCAATTTAAGGAAGAAAGAAGTGTGAAATGCTTAGAAAGGAAGGTCTACTCCATTACAAGAATAACCAAGGCTAGCGAAGTGGAAGAGGATTAAAATTTATTCTTGGTCTATCCACACGTGTGGAATGACTAAAGAAAATGTGTGAAGTTATAGGACTAAAGATATAGGCCGAGAACTTCAGAAGTTGCAGAAGAGGCCGAAACTCCATTTGACTTGGATATTAGAGATGCATTCGTGTTGACTTTTGAGATATTGACTAGTATTCTTTGGAAGTTGAGTTGGTGGATTGGAGGAGATCATACTATTAGCCAAAAGGTCTTGGTTGTCTCATTTCTTTTGGTTCCTGAAGAAAATAAGAGATTTGTTTGGACTTTCCTCTCTAGAGAGGTTTTAGCCTTGACTTATAGCCTACATTTGGTGTGTATTTTCCTTTGATGATCTTCATGTTTTGGTATTTGTTTGATGATGAAGAACATAATAGTAATAAGCAAAAGAAGAATTTAATCAATGAAGTAAAAGAATGACACAAGCAACTATCAACATAAGAGAAATCAACATCATTGACTGCCCTAAGAATACGTATTGCAAAATATCATTGTTATGCACGTGTTTGTCTCTATACATAATTTGTTCAAATGCTATTTTTCCAAAAAGAAAAAAAAAATATTGTTAACATGTTTCTTATTTGTTATATATATAGAAAGAGAGTTGTTCCAAAAAGAAAAGAAAAAAATATTATTTTTTTCGTCTTTGTTATATATATATATAAAGAGTTGTGATGAACATGAAAATCCCAAGTTATATTCATGCGAGGGTATTAAACTCAAGTTATTTTTAATAATATTTCTCTTCAACGACTCTAAAATATTATGAAATATGTTAAAAATGAGTCATATATTCTCAACATTGTGATTAACATCTTTTACCGAAGGTCATTACATCGAACTCAATTAGGAAGATATCAAGAAAATCCTTCTCATATTGCACTATTGATCTGTCTCTATGCAGAGATCATGTCTATCTGAAAATCAAAACAAATCACTGTAATTAGGATATTCCTTTCCATCTTGTTTTTCATCATACCAATATTTTTAAAATTATTCCATTACGTTGTTAATCCCCGCGCAAGGGTAAAGGCTGGGTTGCAGAGTAATGAATACACATTTACCTAAAACCTAATTTTTTATTTCTACTTACATTTTCTTCTTCCTTCCGTGTTGTATTTTTTATCTTTTTGTAAAAAAAAATTACTGTGCAAGATTTTAATTATGATTTTGTTATTATTTGTGAGCTTCTTTATAAATAAAGACAATATGTTAATTTTTTTTGTGCGGTTTGTTATCAATAATTTAATTTTGATGGCAGTTAATCAAACATTTGTTTATGGAATCGATATGTGAATGGGATTGAATTATTAATTTTTTTGAAAGTGAAAAACATTTTGTAAGTAAATACAAAAACGTGGAATCCTGGGAGCCACTTTGGAGTACTTGTACTTACAGCCTTTACAAGGGGTTGAATTGCCTTCTTTAGGTTGAGTTGAAGCTGCCACAACCGACTTGTACTTTTGGAGTTTCCAGGACTTTCTAGACTAAAAAATAATTCCTTATTTAATTACATTTTTCCTAGAAGGGTCTTATAAACATGATGTTGACTTTCTTGACTCGTGACAATAACTCCTATGACCTAACAAACCCTAGAAACATGACGAACATGCTTTTACCTAGAATACCATCAATAATGAGCATGAAACCTATGCTTTAAAATAATAACTTTTTATTTTCTTCTCTTATTCGTTACATAGAATACATATTGAAATCAGTACAACAACAATTATGAAGATTGAAACTAGTTACACTTCCAACAAGTCTAGCAACAAATATTCCTTACGCAACATCATATTATCCTCTATGAACATAAGATTTTCTTCCTCATTTTTATTTTATTCTTCCCATTTCATAGGCTCTTCTTACTTTGATACCATTTTATATCAAAGTTATCACCCCCTACAATATCAATGTATCACAATGGACCACCCATTTATATAGTCATCATGAATCACATGATTACATAGAAACCTAAGATTTATGATCTATGTAAGTTACTAACATTAATCAACTATTCAATAATAATAAATAGGACATTTACTATCTGCA
>APFE030747716.1:0-18688 GCA_000404065.3 Pinus taeda | reverse complement strand
CTTTGACTTATCTAGATCTAGCATAGATCATTTCGTATCATGATGAGATCAGTTGAAGACATTCTGCTTCAACTGATTCTCAAGGTGAATCCTTCACCTATCATCGTTCTGCATCTCATCCATTTGCTGCCCTTGATTGTGTTGCACCATCATGCTGTCTCATGATCTCATAAATCACGCTACCCATATATCATTGTGTTGCCCATCATGTATGATCATGCTGTCCATGCATTGTGTTGTTTATTACTGCTACAGGTATGCCACCAATGTATCACTGCTGTACTATTGCATCACTGATATTTCCAGTACAGCTACCATCATTAATAACATTATTGCTGCACCATGACTGTCCCTTGTACCATGCTGCTATGCCAAGCCACCAATTTGGCTCCCACAAACTGCCCAACAATCTGATTCACACATCACAACTGCTGCCCCAAGTCTGAGTTACTGCTGTAATGTCTGTGACTGGTTAGGGCATATTTCCCTGCTGTAATAACCCTTGATCAGCCACCAAAACAGCCCTCCTTGACTGCGGCCTACTCTTGAAGAGGTGCTGGCACCCTTGGCTGCTGTCCTGGGTATAGATAGCCCCTAAACAGCTCCACGCTGCCCTTCAAAGAGAGTTAGGACCTGCGGCCCACCTACAGCATCATATGCTGTCCTTCCTAGCAGCCAAGACACCTCTACGCAGGCTGAACCGGCCTCTCCTTGCTTCTGGCCTTTAGGGAGTTGTCTCGGCCTCCCCTCACAGCAATTGGGCCCTCAAACATACCCTAGAAACAGCCCTAAAACACCACGCTGTTCTGTCCCTCTTTGCTGGTTAGGGCATCCTTAAAACAGCGAGTTAGGGAGCCTCTTTACTGCGGTTAGGGTCACCCTTGAGACAACGTATAGATGAGGGAAGTCTTCCTTGCTAGGGCATCATCTAGGACTGCGTTTAGACTTCAAGCTTTAGGCTCCTTCCTTACTGCGTGTAGGGCTTCCTCCTCTTAGACTTCTGTTTAGGGCTTCACTTGTAGGCCAGCGTTTAACCCTTGGTGTCTCTCTCCTACACCAAAAACCCAAGACGTGGAGAGGAGGAGATCACACCAAGAATGTGTGTATAAATGACTTCAAATCCTCACCAATTTATACTAAAACGTAGATGATGAGTAGACACGTCTATTGGGCTTCTGAGCCTACTCAAGTTGCTGGTCGGCTTGATAATAATTACATAAACAAAATAAATTCATATCTCCATAAATACTTATCGGAATCGGATGATCTTAGATCAATCCTACACCTCTCAATGAGAGGGATCCAATAAAAATATCAGCTGCCATAAATAAGCTGACCCACATGGTGTTTGGCACTAGTTGCCAATTTTAACAATCTTTCATCGGACATCAAAAGCATATGGGTCTGTCAGATATTTAAAAAAAAATAACAGTCTCAGTTGGCTCTCTATCTCCATATGTTCGCCAAATATCCAGCAAATGTTTCTCAGCATGTTCGTCAGATATCCAATGAATGTTTGTTGAAAGGTTCATCAAATATCTGATGAATGTTTGTGAAAAGGTTCATTGGATATCCAATGGATCTTTCATCGGACATCAAAAGGATATGGGTCTGTCAGATATTTTAAAAAAATAACAGTCTCAGTTGGCTCTCTATCTCCATATTGGGAAAGGGATCTTTCGCACCTACTCCCATTTCAAGTAATAAATTGGGGTTCAAGTATGAAGTACCTTGGCTTTGTTCTCAAAGCAAACGCTTATTGGATTTGTTCTCGGTGGCTTTCCTTAGTTGGCATATTAACCTTATTAAATCTGTACTTGAGGCAAACCTGGTATATTGGTTTTCTTTGTCATATATTGCTATGGGAATTTTGGAAAAATCAAAGAGAAACGTTTCAATCTTTTATGGAAAAAGAATAAAGGAAAGAACTCAATACCTGTGTTACAATCTTTTATGGAAAAAGAATAAAGGAAAGAACTCAATACCTGTGTTACAATGGGATAGACTGGCTAAACCAAAGCTGTTTGAAGTGGACACTGTAGAATACACATTAATTTGGAAGGGCCCTCACAACAAAGATAATGTGGAGGATTATTAAAATGATGGTCTCTAGAAGCATGTTATTCTCGCCAATTATATTGCCCCCCTGTTGATAGAAGATTGTATAATGATGACATTCAAACCTACTACTAATGCATCTATTACTTGGAAAGTCCTCGCATTGGCCCACCTTGTTGAAAATTGGCTTTGCCAGAAATTTGGCAATGGAAGAAGCATCAGATTAGGGTTTGGTTGAAAGGTAGGTTGTAACTTGTGAGGGTCGACATAGATTATCAGAGGTTTCTTGGTTTAGATGATCCAATACTAGAAGAGTGGTACCTTTTCATCAAAAATTTGCAAAGAAACTTCATTACGCTGGACATGGATGAAAACTTTTTGGTCAAAACATCCTGCAGGTGGATTAAACTGCCAAGTTAGGAATCAGGATACTCAACTAGCTTTTTGGATGATGATCCAGAAATGGCTACCTGGTGGTGGACGCCTGTTTGGATGCTCAGAAGTTGATCCACAAGTGGCTAACCTAGCAGTGAAAGCCTGTTTGGAAGCTCAAAGGTCCTCCATAGTCTAGGATTTTCTGCTAGCTTGATTTAGCAAACAAGATTCTCTTTTAGGGTGTGCTCCAGAGGAGATCATGGCAAGGTCCCAGGTTTTAAATTCTTTGGAGGAATAACGAAAAATCTGCACAGCATATTGTTACAAACTGCCCATTTACTAAGGAGGTACTGAAAGAGTTTATAACTCTAGCAGGAGAGAATGGAAAGTGAGGAGAATACCTCACTAGTGTACTTAAACTCCAGGTGGAAAACACTTCAGTTGCAGATCATAAGGCCCTTCCTTGTATTGCAGCATGAAGAACCTGGTTAGCAAGGAATGCCACTATTGTTGAAGAACACTCTTTCACCCCGAAGTTTTCTATAAAATTAGGTATTGTTTATGATGAGATTAAATTGGTTCCAAGCCCAAAGCCTGTGAGACAGAATAAGACTTTAGAAATACACATAAAGACACCTTGGAGTTTCTTTGATGGTAAATGTGAAGGAAACCCTTGGGGGTGTGGTGCAGGGGGTGCTTTATATCTTTCTAACTCTCTTTACTACTCATTCAAATTGGTTCTTGGGAAGGGCTCAAATAATTGGAAAGAACTGAAAGCCTTGGCAGCCTTGTTAAGAACTGCTATAGAGCAAGTGGTGAACTGTTCCAAGTCTTTAAAGATTCAAATTTGTCAATTGATTGGATAAATGGGAAAACAGAAATGCATAATATCTGCCTCCACCCAGTGATGGAACAGGTCAATCTTCTCAAAAGAAATTCCAATCAGATATCATTCACTCACATATGTCGGGAACATAATGATCTGGCACTGGGCAGACAAGCTTTCAAACCTGGGAGTTCATGTTGCTGAAATTTTCTTAAAAATGGCAGTCGACAGGACAAATGGGGACCAGCCCCAAGAAACTTGGGCTTCTCTTACATAACCTTGCTTTTCACTGTGGATCAAAATGACAATAGCACCGGTCTTCTCCTTGCTCTTTATAGCATGTTCTGGAGGTGTTCTGCTTATCTCATGATAATAGCACTTTTTTCATTTGATCTTTCAAATAGCTTTATTTTAGCATTATAATAGGCGTTTTTGATATGTATAAAATAGAATCATGCTATACAGAATGTTGGTTTTAAACCTTTTTTAAAATCTTTTTTGGACAGTATTAGGGACGGTTATGGTCTATTTAGTTTTTGTTCTCAGAAGTAAGTATAAGCTGTAACTTCTTTAATCTTGAATATAAGTGGCAAAATAGGTGCCACGTGTGTCAGGTTAAGGGACATCCAACATACATACATCCCCCAAACCATTCAGAGATATCTCCCATTTCAGTATAAAAAAAAATTGGTGATATAAAGCAGATGCCTCTGTGTTCAGATAACGTATAACATTGTTATTAGAGCAAGTTTCTCTATTTTCTATAGCAGAATTTCCTGGTGCAGGAGGTGCTTCCTGTTTGATAGTCATATTGGAACCATTTCTTGACTAATTCTGACCTGACAGAATCATTTCTAGTGACCAGATCCAGTGCTAGTTAGATCATAATTGCAATTAATTACGAATGACCAACTCGGTTGGTTATTCGAAAGACATGTGGTGACTACCAGATTCCAAGCCATATCAGAACGAAGGTCCAAAACCACCAAGGAGGGATCAATTCTGGTTCCTTTGGTGGTTTTTAGCTAGGTTACTCATAAACAAAGCAAGAAGAATATTGAGGCTCACTGGAAAATGATGCAACAGGACCAAAGAAAAATGAGAATTCATAATGCTTCTCACATTAAGGGATATGAAAACCAAACATGAAATATGAAAGATTAAAATCTAAGGTATCACAAAGATGGCAGGCTCCAATGAAATCTGTAAGAACAGAGCTAGCTTAGCATGGATTTCAACAAAGGCACTGGAGTAGTGCCCCTTCCACATAATCCTCGGCAAGATCATGTGGTGCGCTCCAATGCAAGGAGTCCACCACTCATGAGTCCTACCACTCACGGTCAAGGAAAAGAAACTCTGAATTGATGACTTGCTATTCAAAAGAAGCATGGAGACAGGAACTTAGAACAGAGAAAACCTATATGTGTCTCTACGCTCTACTAGAGCTACACTATCTATTAGTTCTATGACGTCCAATCTACGCTCTGGGACAAGAGCTCTTCAAGAGTCTCTCAGAAGAATGACAACCTGTCATGTATGTCATGGATTTCAACAAATGCACTGGAGTAGTGCCCCTTCCACATAATCCTCGGCAAGATCATATGGTGCGCTCCAATGCAAGGAGTCCACCACTCATGAGTCCTACCACTCAAGGTCAAGGAAAAGAAACTCTGAATTGATGACTTGCTACTCAAAAGAAGCATGGAGAGAGAGACTTAGAACAGAGGAAACCTATATGTGTCTCTACGCTGTACTAGAGCTACACTATCTATTAGTTCTATGACGTCCAATCTACGCTCTGGGACAAGAGCTCTTCAACAGACTCTCAGAAGAATGACAACCTGTCAGGACGATGTCGAGAAGAGGTTCAAGACCTTACCAATCTAATAGCCAAAGAAGTATGAATCTCTAACTGTCATTTCCTGCCCTCAGTAGGCTAGAAAACAAGATTGAAATGATCCACCTGGAAGAGTCTAGATGCGATGGGCCACATAGGGCCTATTACTTGCACCGCCAGAAAACTGAACAGAAGAAACAAATGATGCACCTGATGGGGTATGTCTGAGTACATCCCTAAAGGGGCTGAGATTTGTGCCCTAACACTTTCCTTATAAAAAATGCTAAGCATCTCTGGTCTGGTTATGGGAAAAAAGTAGTGAGGGAGACTCTCAAGTTCCCGTAGAAGGTGGCAGCACTTCCCTTCAATTGTGTAATAGATGGACATCATAAGAGATAAGACCTTCCTGTAATTCTTATCATATTGTTACGAATTGGGTGACAGACAAACCTATATAGCAAAAATTTGTTGAACATGTTTAGCATGAGATTTTAGCACTTGGAAACCTAGTGAAACCAATAAACCAACTCTTTTAAAAGACTTGGGGTGAACATGCAAGAAATGTGCAGGTGAACCATAGACCCTAATTCCCTTAGTTACTCTATCTGGAAAAAAAGAAAAATAATCAAGTACCAGTGGGCCTTATACATGTGGGCCTTATAGATGTTGATTGACACATGGACAGAAAAATACAAGCCTAATAGTTAAATAAGAACACAACTAAACACCTGAAAAACCTGGATCACTTCTAGATCTTCTGGTTATCCAAACATGCTCGGAAAAGAAACATTTAAATACCTGATAGAAAGAATATGAATTCTGGAAGATTGGTGGACAAGGCCATTTTGCTCCCTTCTATTTCCATCTCTTGCCACGCACCATTCCAAAACCCATCAGAAATAAGAATTCCATCTCCATTCTATTCATTTCTTCGTTGCTCACGCTTCCTGCTCGCGTACGAATTCCTATAATTTCTGTTCACAAAATCAAAACCGATATTAAAATCTTGAGACTGATGAAAATAATGGGATTTATAAAACTGCTGAAAAACGGGAAATAGAGAACGTAGATGGTAATTAAAGTATTGAATTCGAGAATTCGCTTACAGGTGTTCGAGGAACATGACGGTGGTGATGAGCAGCCTGTTCCTATAATTTCTGTTCACGAAATCAAAACCGATATTAAAATCTTGAGACTCATGAAAATAATGGAATTTATAAAACTGCTGAAAAACAGGAAATAGAGAACGCAGATGGTAACTAAAGTATTGAATTAGAGAATTCGCTTACAGGTCTTCGAGGAACATGACGGTGGTGATGAGCAGTCTGGACATTCACAGACGTAATGTGGATTTGCGGATGGAATTGAATGAGGCCGTCGATGGAAGCATAGGTTGACATACTTCTCCAGCCCTCTCCAGATGCCGCTCTATAGAGATGTCTGGTACCTGCCTCTGGAAAATCCCTTTTAGAGCAGCAGCATTGGTTTATTTACAGAGATATACAGAATGCTAAGGGTACTGCCCTAGCTAGACAACTCCTTGACAACTACAAATGGAGCGAGCAGGATTTCAGGGTGGTTCCTGTCCGAATCCTTAAAGGCATTAAGAGTGCCTTTAAGAGCCCAGGGTTGAGATGAATAGCGGTAGATGCATGTTTTAAGCGCACAGCGAGCCACACCTGTTCCAAATGTGCCAGATCACTTAAAAAACAGAACTGAAAAGCTCACCAAATCTCCCATTTAAAACTTACAGCCAAAAAAAGTGTGCCATCTTTCTTTTAATCCCATCTTTTAATACAATCTTTTAATTTAAAACTTACAGGCAAAAAAAAGCAAGCCACCTTTTAAGTAATCATTAATACTTTAATACATTTTTTAATTAAAGATTAATAAGTTGAATTTATGGTATCTTTGTTTGATGAAGCATGTTTTAAGCGCACAACAAAAGCCACACCTGTTACAACTGTGCAAACAAAACGAAAAAGCTCGTCAAAAAACTTATAGCCAAAAAAACATGTCATCTTTTAAGTAATTATTAATATTTTAATACAATCTTTTAATCCCAAATTGGGGAAGGGGAACACTGAAGGCGTTTATGTTTTTTTTCGAGGATTGGGTAAATCTGAATGCATGTTTGATAGGGTGTGCTGTGGAGGGTAGTTAAATACATGTTTATTATTAAATTAATTTTAAATTAAGTTAATCTTAAGTTAAATACTAGAGCTTTCCACACTAATGTTGTGATGATATAAAGAGGTTAATTTAAGGATTATTGGATTAGTCTTACTAGCATGACCACAAACCAATGATGGCAAAAGAGAAAAAGAGCTATTATCCAATGATTCCTTTTGATATTAGCAATGTTCTTTAGATGATTAGATGCTCAATTCAACTTGAGAGAGAGTTATTTCAATGATGCACCAAAGAAACTTGAACCATTCAACACAATGTGATCTAAGATTAGAGTGAAACTATTAGATGTGATCTTATGAGGAATTTATCAGTGTCACGACCACAAATGTGTTAGTGCACTTAAAACAACTAGAAGCCAACTTGCTATAAAACCATGAAACAAGAACAATTATGATATATAGAGCATGAGAAAGGAATTTTCTTATGTTACTTATGTCCCAATCACATTCAAATGAGCAATTATTAAACCCTTTAGGACATTAGTATACTTAGCCAGATATGAGAAATAAGGACCCAAATGAAATTATGATATGAAACAAGAACAATTATGATATATGGTATACTTAGCCAGATATGAGAAATAAGGACCCAAATGAAATTATGATATGAAACAAGAACAATTATGATATATAGAGCATGAGCAAGGAATTTTCTTATGTTACTTATGTCCCAATCACATTCAAATGAGCAATTATTAAACCCTTTAGGACAATAGTATACTTAGCCAGATATGAGAAATAAGGACCCAAATGAAATTATGATATCTTAGCCCTCTTAAGATGCACTTTTCAATTATGATATGAAACAAGAACAATTATGATATATAGTATACTTAGCCAGATATGAGAAATAAGGACCCAAATGAAATTATGATATGAAACAAGAACAATTATGATATATAGAGCATGAGCAAGGAATTTTCTTATGTTACTTATGTCCCAATCACATTCAAATGAGCAATTATTAAACCCTTTAGGACAATAGTATACTTAGCCAGATATGAGAAATAAGGACCCAAATGAAATTATGATATCTTAGCCCTCTTAAGATGCACTTTTCAATTATGATATGAAACAAGAACAATTATGATATATAGAGCATGAGCAAGGAATTTTCTTATGTTACTTATGTCCCAATCACATTCAAATGAGCAATTATTAAACCCTTTAGGACAATAGTATACTTAGCCAGATATGAGAAATAAGGACCCAAATGAAATTATGATATCTTAGCCCTCTTAAGATGCACTTTTCATTGTTATATCAGACTATCTGATTGCACTTTTTATGTAGAGATAATAGTCATTAAACAACTAGATCTATGCCAAGAGATTAATGCCCAAATTGCTTAAATGACTCAACAATGTGCTAGAGATCTTAGATATGAATTTTATGCTACTTAAATGTGTTTTTTACCACTGTTATGAGTTATTTAAATTTCCGAGGTAAAACAATGAAATGAGCAAGGGTTTAGAGGTCAAATCAAAAGCCTCACGCCTTGAAGATCACTTGCCCAACTTGCCAAATTTTTCCAACACTTGAAAACACAAATTTTCAACTTCTCTGCAATATCACCGATGATTAGCTTCAGAAAATAAAAATTTACCCACAGAGGTAAGGGGAGGGAAATGAGACAAAGGGATGAGGGCAAATGAGGGGGCAGCAAGCCTCCTAGAGGCTGCGGCTAAGGTCAAAGGCCTACTACACAAGGGAAGGAGCCCAAAGGGGCTCACGACTTGCCCAAGAGGGCCGCTTCTTGGTTTGAAAAGGGGGTTGAGAGGCCCTAAGGGTGTGTGGCCTAGGGTTGGGGCTTCAAAGAGGCCTGTGAAAAAAGGTTTAGGGGAGGCCTAAAACCCACAGCAAGAGGAGACAGAGGGATAAGGAGGAGGAAGTAGGGAAGAGAAGGGCTAGACAAAAGCAGGGTAGGCCAAGAAGAGGGGAGACGGAGGGTTGGAAGGAAGGCCGAGTGGCCTAGAGGCCACGGCTAGGCCTACCAAGGCCTAAAAACACCATGACAAGGGATCAAAAGGCAGGCCGAGGCCTTTAGATCCCTGCGGCTAACCCTAGGAGGCTAGAAAAGGCTGATGTAGAGCCCTGGAAGGGTGGACGACTAGGGAAAAGGAGGACACTGGGCCTAGGAGCCCTGAAAAAAATTAAGACCCTCGCCAAAATTTAAATCTTGCTTTAGATTTTCAATTTCACTGCAAAATTTTCAATTGCTGGCCCTGCAAAAATTCTAGAGACGATCTTACCCCTCAAGGGCCTAGATCTAGCTCTAATCCAACAAATTTCCTTGGATCTCACTTGCATAAATAAATTTACAAGTGCCTAAAACCCCAATATATACAAAAATTCAAAAAATCCCAAAACCCCAAACCCCAACTGCAAACAAGGGTTAGAAAAATGAAATTTATTTACAAAAAAATTACTATACAAAATATACAAGTGTAAAATGTTTTTAGAGACCTTGGTAATGGCTAGATCTATTTCGAAATATAAATGTTAAACCATAACCTTAGCGAAGTTAGAAAATCACATAAACTAGCATTTGCACCAGATGTTGCAAAGGAAACGCCAGGCATAAATTGAAAAACACAAATACAACAAAAGAATGCTTTGATAAAGAATACAAATATATTGAAGGCTCAAAACAATGCCCCATTAACTGGAACCACTTAATAGACATATCTATCAACATTAGGATTATACACAATGATCAAGAAATTTCCCATATACAAACAACACCTTCCACAAAAACCTTTTGTCACATCCACAGTTTAAAAAATGTCTTGGAACGTGATTGGAATCTCCCATATTTCCTTTTTCACGATGCAGATAAATCTTCCATATTGCTATTTTCATCATGAATATTGTTAGTTCATTGTTGTAAAGTGTTAATGTGTTAAATTCAATACTATAAGTTCGACAAGAAAAAAACATTCCTCAATTAGCATAATATGCATTTCTATGTCACCGTGTATTTCTAACCTATAAAGTAACAAAAACTTTTTGAAATAAATTTAATATTTTAAGCAATTGACTGACCTAATTTAATAATTGAAAAATTCTCAAAGATGAATTATATTCCATAATAAGAGAGCCAACATTGGAGCCCATACTTTCACTAAAACCAAAAGAAACACAACCACTTATTAAGAAGGAATTCAAACAATAATAATAAAACAAAAATAATAAACGTTTAAGGATAAAATGGTAATTCCAACACCAGATGCTGAAACCAGAAGCGAAGCCAAAACTATTATGGAGGATCAAATTTGTGTTGGTCAGGCGGTTAGGGAAGAAGATTTTGAATTCATTTGTGATGAGATTAATTCCATTAAATGCCTATTGACGGATGCGACAGCCACCAGAACTTCCAATTCTAGTTCAGTGACCAATTGGCTTAACGGACTTGAGGATTTTCTCACTAATGTTGTTGACATAGTGGAGGAATGCGAGCAGGGCAAGCTTATTTTCATCAACATAATTTTCCGCTATCGAATGGGCAGGAACATTAGGAAACTAAAGGAAAGAATCACAAAGATACACACGGGTGCTAAATATCTCAAATATCTGACCTCCGTCAATGCTACTATTGGTGTTCAAGCACTCAATGCATATATTGAATCTTCAGAAGAAGATAAAATAAGAAAATCATGTGCTCTTCTATCTCAATTTCAAGTGGTGGGATTAGAGGAAGATACTAAAAAGGTCAATCGGTGGATATTGGAAAATGGATTCAGAGTGATTACTATTGTGGGTATGGGAGGACAGGGCAAAACCCTTTTGGTGCAAGGGGTATTCAACAACCAAAAGGTCCAACATAGTTTCGATCAATTTGTGTGGCTTACAGTGTCACCCAAATTTATCATAGGCTAATTGAGAAAATCATTTTTCAGTCTAAGAAGTATGACTTTCTAAATTTTGAGGTAATATCTAAATTTTACTTTTCTCCATTGGTAAGGTAGCACTCAATGCATATATTGAATATTCAAAAGAAGATAAAAGAAGAAAATATTGTGCTCTTCTATCTCAATTTCAAGCAGTGGGATTAAAGGAAGATACCGAAAAGGTCAGTCGATGGATATTGGAAAATGGATTCAGAGTGATTGCTATTGTGGGTATGGGAGGACAAGGAAAAACCCTTCTGGTGCAAGAGGTATTCAACTACCAAAAGGTCCGAGACAGTTTTGACCAATTTGTGTGGCTTACAATATCACCCAAATTTGTCGTTGAAGCGTTGCTGCTGTCGACGTTCAGACAAATAAAAGTGCCTGAGGAAAAAGAAGGGGGTGTAAAGGGAATTTAGGACAGAATTAACAAATATTTTGAAGGAATGAATAAAAATCTAGAACGAAGATGTTGTTTATTTGTTTTGGATGATTGTGTTAGATCTAAGTCATACTTCCATACAGTCATTGCCCACGTCTATTGGGAACTTAAAACATTTGAAGTTGCTAAATTTATCCAAAACAAACATCAAAAAGCTGCCCAACCGCTTGAGTGGTCTGAAGCGTCTCCAATTTCTTGATGTTAGCTGGTGTCAACAGTTGTCTAGCATGCATTTGGGGGTTGAAGCCCACAGATATATAGTGTATCTCAATGTGAAGGGCTGCAGAAAGATCAGACATTTAAACACATATACAGAGACCATAAAATTGATTTGATACAAGAACGACTAAGGCAGGGTAAGCAACATTACATGCATACTTAATTATAAGATAGATAAACCTGAAGGCCAACACCACTACATTACAGCTCTAACTTTATAGTGCCATAATACTTCAAGTCAACTTCTTTGCTGCATTATTCCTATTACCAAAATTAGCAGCAGCTTTGGTTGCCCCGTCAAGAACCCCAACAACCATCAGTGCTCCTGTTGCAAAATAACTGTTGTTGACAGGTGTTGTTCCTGCGTTGCAAGCTGCATGCCCAGCTGTAATCAAAGCTGCTATTGATATATTTCCGAAGAATTTGCCAAAATCTGCCACCTTTGCTGCAGCAGTGTCCATCACTTGATACTTCTCGTCTAACTCTATGGCTTTGCCTAAAGTATCTTATCGTAGGGTATAACCTTTTGAAAGCATTGTTGTAACCACTTTTACGGCCTGGTCAGCAAAATGGAACAAAAAATCTCAGTTGCTTATCAAGGACTTCAAACTGTCCAATAACAACAATGTTAATATCCTCAGAATATCATAGGCTAATTGAGAAAATCATTTTTCAGTCTAAGAAGTATGACTTTCTAAATTTTGATGTAATATCTAAATTTTACTTTTCTCCATCGAGTAGTCTACGTAGGCGGAGGAATGACCCGGTTTTCATAACCGCCCGGAAAATCATCCGGCTCCGGCCGCCGACAATCCCTCCGCCCTCGGCCACCCTCTCGTAGCTCCGCCACTCTCCTTCTCCGCCACCCTCCCCTGGAAATCCTGACATTCCCTGACAGAAAATCTGATCGGAGCTCGAAATCCTGATATCCCCTGACAGATCAGATCCGAGCTGGAATTGCAGCCGTGGAGAGTTATTTCCATTTCCAATTCGAAATGAAGAATTGCGATCCCGTGGGCTGCTCACTCACCTTCCTCCTTGACTCGGCGCCTCCCGCTTTGCAATTCCTCCGCTCTGTAGCTCACCACCCAGGGACAATTTGACGACACCTCCGACTCTGTTAACGATTGATTGAGACATGCACCATTTATGTCCTGTATCTATCGCCGGCAATCGTAAATCCCCGAGTTAGCAAAGATGCCGCAGAGGCATTCAAAGAACAACAATGACTTGGCATTCTTTACATACGACGAGAAGAGAAAGCTTGGGTATGGTACTCAAAAGGAAAGGCTCGAGAAGTAATCCATTAAGCCCTTTGATGCCTGCTCTCTGTGCCTAAAGCCATTGATAGACCCCCTCTGCTATCAGAAGGGCCACCTCTTCTGCAAAGAATGCATTCTAGAATGCCTGTTAGCGCAAAAGAAAGACATCATGAGGTAATATTCGTTATTCTGAATAAACCCAGTTTTTAGTTTTGAATTTTTTGGAGTATTGGGTATTGTTTTCCCTTGATTTGGGCAAATAGGTTCCTGCTACCAGTGTCTTATAGGATGCTATAAGGGTTTTCTCTTTGGGTGTTACTGGTCCTCTGTCGGGAATTGTTCCTATATTAGGGTTTTTCATGGAATCCTCCAATCGGGTTTGTGGGCATTTTCTGTCCCATTTTTTATGTTTTGTTTCAGGTAATGGATTCCTGTTATTAGATTTCATGGGGAACTATGCAAGATCGAGAAAGATTGGAGAGAACATATAATTTTTAGATGCGCTTCCCATAAAAGCATGCACTGTAAATTAAATATAAGTAATGTCTCTTCTTTTCCATAACTACTAGCAAGTGAATATATAGGTTGGTTAGGGAAACTATAGGACACCAATACAGAACAAGTAAAAACTAAAGTCAAATGATGAGGAGCGATAAACCTTCCTTTTTGTAATTAAAGACCCTTTTGACTTGATAGGCATTAACCTCCTTACAAGATCTCCATTACAATCAGGTTGTTTCGTAAAGCAAATGCAACAAGAATTTAGCAACAACACAAAATGCTTTCTTTTCTTTACATATTCAGCACATATTCATCGAGGCTCATGCAGAAGACGTTGATACCCTATTTCAACATGCATAAAGAAGGATTTGAGGCACACCTCCAAAAGTATGGTAATAAACATGATTCACATTGAAAATAATTGAGTTAAGCCTTGAATGTGGTAAGTTGTTACTCATTTTTACTAATGCAAATTAGTTTGGGTTTGCTCCATGATTTCTCTTGAGTGGACATTTGCCAAAATTTTATGGTTCCCCTTCTTCATATTTTTCACTTTCCTCTACTTCACTTACTTTTGGATGATGTCAGCTGTTATTACTCTAGGTTACCACATTGCTTTAATCATTTCATCGACCTTTTATTCCTCTTGGAATCTCTTCTATGGGAGGAAAATTCTTGTACGCTGGAAATGGTTTTATTGGTTCAACTCCATTTGTTGGACACTTTATGGTCTAATTGCAGCACAATTGGGTGATGTGGATTCTAAGATGAATACAATAGAAGGAAAATACAAAAATACTATATTTTGGGAGAAGCTACTTCTTGGGAGTTGTATTTTACATGGTGTGCATTCATATTTTATTTTCTTTGATGTTTCCTTTTCCATTGAAACATTCAACTTTCAGATTTAGGCATCAAAGAAGGGGGTGCTACTACATACGAAGTCCTGATATATAAAATTTACGCTGTTAAGAATGGATTTCATTGAACTTGAGTCCTGGAAATTAACTTTATTCCATGGACTACTACAAAGTCCTGATATATAAAAACATTGTTAAGAATGGATTTCATTGAAGTTGATAACATGTCTGCAACTCCAGAAATCAGTCTTTTCAATCATGTTATAAAGATTAATGTATATCACACCAATATTACGAGGGATTTTGCCATCTGTAGCCTCGAAGACTTCCAGTTTTCTCTATAATGAAGATCTATCTTAATAGAACATTTCCTTTTTCCTTTATAATGATCAATAATGAATATACAACAAAAATCAAATCTACATAAAGTAACATAGTGTCCATTCTTGGTAAAAATTTTGTTGAATTGACTTAAGCAACAGAAAAGCATGCGAGAGATATGATTGAGATTGGGCCCGAGTTCAATAAGTGAGCATTACAAAAATTTGCACAGAAATTATTTTATCAAATTCATCACTGGTCATCGATGGATATCAGTAGCCCCCAAGTAGAAAAGCTAAGATACTGAAAAAGAGAAAACTACATATTAAGCCCAATCAAAGATCAATGGCATCAGAAATCGGATATTTTGTATCGCAATTAAATTATACATACAGCACTAGGACTAATCTCTTGAAAGCTGTTGTTTTAGGGCATTTCCTTCCCTAGTCAAGAATATCTGATTCCATGAACTGGATATTATTACAGCATACATACTATCCAACAGATTCAGACACAGAGGCAACCATATTCTCATACAAATGCCACATATATACTAGTACCATGCTTATCATATTCCTAGAACCATGCTAACTGAACAAGGCTGACTAATATATATATCAGAACAAAACAGAATTAAATCCTCCAAACCCTCTTAAAGAAAGCTTAGGATGATATGGAGCAAAAAGTAAATCCCTGCATGATTTTTCGATCACATGCTTGAAAAGAGATGCACCGTCATCCTAAAACTCCAGATGCATAAGAGCCTCAAAATTAGAACACAAAAGCAAATCAAGGTTTATTTGGTCAAATTTATGAAATCCAACAAACTAAAATTCCACGACTGCTTAATCATATTTGTACATAGTAGTTCAACATGAGTTTGATGTTCATGTTTTAACTGTTGGCCTCATAAGTCCCATGCCAGAACCACTTCCAACATGTTTAAAATCGGTTGCCTCCAAGTGGTCACCATAACCAGAAAATCCAGTACCTCCTTTTTCCAGGGCGATCAAATGCTTTTCTTTGCAGCTTCTAGTTCTATTGCAGACAAAACAAACCCCATCTAATTTAACAAATTTCTTTACACATTTTTTGCAATAAATATGGCCACAACTGCTGATTTCCATTAGTGTACGCCTATTTGTTAGTGTATCTTTGCAACCAGGGCAAATAGAACTGGCCCCCAAAACCTCAGATTTTTTATCATGTGGATCCTTGGTAAAAATAACTGGAAAAAGAGATTTCAACTTCAGTTTCTCTTTATCCTCTGGGCAGATTGTATCAAGTGAAGGTGCCTCAACTTTTGCTTGAGCCTCGGGAGTTGCTGATGGCAGCCAAAATGCTTTCATTGTCCGAAGAACCTTCGCTTCAAATGAAGTCACTTTAACACTATTGGCCCCATGAAAACTATTTTTGTCTCGAATGTGATTTTTGTCATTATATTGAGGTACAACACCATTGTTTTGCTGATCAAATGCATCAAGTTCCTGTTTCCTCTTTAACAACAGCTTCTCTTCCTCCTCCTGTTTTTGATGTGCTTCATAGCTTGCAAGTTTCCTATCAAATCCTACACCGATAACACCAGCAACTTATAATACCCACTCATAAAAAATTTAAATTAAAAGCCTAAATATATCAGATATTTTTTACTCTCAACATTGAAGTGCCAACAACCTAAACTAGTCATTCTACTGATAATGAATAGGGATACAATCCCAGCAACACTCGTTTCTACCATGTAGTATCCAAACTTCTAGCTTAAACTATATGCAACGAATAATATGACCCCATAGTCAAAATATGCACAGTGGCATCCAAAGCTCAAAGCAGATTAATGCAGATTAATGTCAATTGTGATCAACCTCGGTACTATGATAGCCATACAAATGTCCAATTCCATTGAATCGAGATTAACAAGAGCCATCAAAGCAGACTAATGTCAATTGTAATCTACCTTGGTACTATGATAACTAAGCCATACAAATGTCCAATTCCATTGAATCCATATTAACAAGAGCCATCAAGAAATAAATGGAATAATATTATAATCCCGTTGGCCATCTAATGGAGATCTGAAATTCCCAACAAATCAAAAGGCAGTGCCATTCATACAAAATGTAACCATATGATTCCTTCAAAGAAAATAACATAAACCCTGGACAGACATAAGAGCTTTATTCTGGCAGGTGGAGGGAGATCATCTACCCAGGCAAAGAAGGTCTAGTAACCAGTCCAACAGGCTGCAATCTGGAAGCAAGTTGAAGCACTTGCAGTGATGATGACACAGTTAAAATTTGGTAGGCTTGACCCTCAATACAGTTGACCAGAACCACTTCCAACATGTTTAAAATCGGTTGCCTCCAAGTTGTCCCCGTAACCAGAAAATCCAGTACCTCCTTTTTCCACGGTGATCAAACGCTTTTCTTTGCAGCTTCTATTGCAAACAAAACAAACCCCATCTAATTTAACAAATTTCTCTGCACACTTTTTGCAATAAATATGGCCACAAGTGCTGATTGCCATTAGTGTATGCTTGTTTGTTAGTGTATCTTTGCAACCAGGGCAAATAAAACTGGCGCCCAAAACCTCAGATTTTTTATCATGTGGATCCTTGGTAAAAATAACTGGAAAAAGAGACTTCAACTTCAGTTTTTGTTTACCCTCTGGGCAGATTGTATCAAGTGAAGGTGCCTCAACTTTTGCTTGAGCCTCGGGAGTTACTGATGGCAGCCAAAATGCTTTCATTGTCCGAAGAACCTCCGCTTCAAATGAAGTCAATTTAACACTATTGGCCCCATGAAAACTATTTTTGTCTCGAATGTGATTTTTGTCATTATATTGAGGTACAGCACCATTGTCTGTCGAACCTTCTTGGTCAGATTCTCGCCAACGATTTCCCAGAAGGAATGTTGCACCGTATTGAAAATGAGGGCGCCGAACGACATCCCTATCAGAACGAAGCAGTATTTCTTGATTTCAATTTTTTATGTATAACAGATCAGGGTTGAAATCGATGCTCAGCACGGCACTCAGGATGTAAGCGAAGAGTGCGCTTATGGAACCGCAGGCCATGAACCCTATGGATCCTAGTAGGGCACAGGCCCATTCTGGGGCATTCATCTTGACTAGCCTCCAGAATGACCCTGCCTGCTCTATGTAGGGTACTTTCTCTGTTTTGTGTGCTGAGTTGACATCGACAGGTGCTGAAATCGGAAGTTGAGAAGTCTGAAAGCCTTCTGGAATAGGGAAATCGGCCATAAGAATAATTTCTTCCAATTATGGGTGAGCTCACATAATTCCTTGCGCTGGAGGGCTCTGGAAATGGGAAAACAAACAAAAAATTAAAACGAGAATACAATCTATGTTCATTCTATTTCCCCTTTCTTCCCAGGATCATTCAAACTGATAAATACTGAGAATTTATGGAAGGTACAGAAAAAGTTTTCTTTCTATCTTGGTGATGAATGAGTGGGTCATTCAGAATGTGACAAAATGTAAAAGTCCATAAACTTCTACAGAGTAACATCTAAAGTACCAATAAACACTAGAAGGGTTAATGGGAGGAGCAAAACAAGTACAATTTAAGAAAAAAGGTTTATCTCTGGACCGAACAAAGCCATTATAATTTGAGGAAAAAAAATGAAGGATTGTATGAGAAGGCATCCAAACAGTTTGGTGGAAAATCTTTCACTGTAATAAAACCAGAAAAACTTGGCAGCTGTTAAATAATTTTCCAAAGAAAACCCTGAGAATCTATAGACAAACAAAACAATTATAATTTCACAAACTGCTAATCTAAGGACGAACAAAACTAGTACAATTTTATGAAGAAGAAGTTGAGGATAAGCCTTATAATTACAGTTTTACAGAGAAGGCCCCAAGGATTTATGGGACTGCAAAAAAAA
>APFE030747709.1:0-48128 GCA_000404065.3 Pinus taeda | reverse complement strand
TTCCCATTTTAAGCTTTCTTCAAGTTTATGTCCTAATACAGATGAAGAAAAGGATTATATGTCTCGAATTCCATATGCCAATGTATTAGGGTGTTTAATGTATGCGATGGCTCGACCAGATATTTCACATGCAGTTGGGGTTGTCAGTAGGTACATGGCAAATCTGGTAAAGAACACTGGTCAACAGTGAAATGGGTGCTTCAGTACTTGAGAGGCACAAGTAGTTATTGTATTTCTTACAATAAGAGTAGTGAATTTGCTTGCGGATATGTTGATTCTGATTTTGCAGGTGATTTGGATAAGAGAAGGTCAACTTCAGGGTACGTCTTTAGTCTTGCAGGTGGAGCTATCAGCTTGATGTCAAAGCTACAGAACATTGTTGCTGTGTCCACTACTGAAGCAGAATACATTGCTGCTTCTCATTCTTGCAAAGAAGCGATTTGGTTGAAAGGTTTGTTTGGTGAATTTGGTAAGTTGCAGGACAGCATCAAGTTATTTTGTGACAGTCAAAGTGTAATACATTTGGCTAAGAATCTGACCTATCATAGTAAATCAAAGCATATACCGATCAAGTACCATTTTGTAAGACAGGTTATCACTGAAAGGGGAGTCTCACTCGAAAAGGTGCATACAAAGGAGAGTTGTGCAAACATGTTCACGAAACCAGTTTTGTTAGAGAAGCTACGCTGGTATTTGGCTTCTCTTGGCTTGCAGAAAAGATAAAATAATAATAACAGGGCATTAGGCTAATTGTTGTCATGGTGGAGATTGCTGAGATTTTCTGTTTGGAGTAAGATAGGAAAAATCTCAGCTGATGACAACAATAGAAATTCAGTTCCTAGATTATCTCCAGGTTGTTGGGAGATGATTAATGCCTTCTATATTTGATGTGAGTGAGTTAATGAGGTTGTTAAATTCTCTATGCTATATAACAGGCAACCATTCGGATGTTTTGCTATGAGGGTGAGAGTTTTGTGAGGATTTCATTTTGTAATCTCCTGTTTTGATTAATAAATTGTCGATGCCTATGTTGTGTGGATGTAGCCCAGATTGGTTGGGTGAACCACGTTAAAGCTGTGTCTTTATGTGCCTGATTAAGTCTGTTGTGTATTTGTTTTTAAATTGAGCTGTGCATCTGATTACCAACAAAGCTCATCCCAAATATTATATCATTATGAAAGAGAAATGGTGAAACATACATAAGCGACCCTTTCCATAAAAGATAAAACTAAAAACCTATTGCAAAAACAAGCTCTTTATTTTATTTTTTATTGCAGAGTAAATAGTAATTGTTGTTGCAGGTTCAGCCCATTGATTCAAGCAGGTCCTCTCAAGAAAATTATTTTAAAAATTCTCAATCTGATATGCGATGGACGTCCTAATTGGCTTCTCCAAAGCGTTTTTCCAAATTACCATCCATGTAGTCAGCGTTTTATAAAATATTCATCGCCTCAGTTATCCTCTGCCATCAGGGGAGTCAAAGAAACCAGTCATGGAATCAGCCATTTGTAAAATGTTCATCACCACACTTTATAAATCGTTTATGAAATTCATGGCTTTAACCCACAACCTACTCTAACAAAATGGAGCTGATTCCAAATGCCAACATTCTAATACACAGAAAAACAAAATTTAGTAATTACCGGCAATTTTATCCATTAGTTAAAGACATAGAAATGGGTCAATTCCTCCACGGTGGAATTGTTGGGAATTTCTGATGATTCCAAACAAAAGTAACAGAGAACAATGTCTATTTTATCACAGGATCTTAACACAAGGAAGTAAAAAATTGTTTTCTAGGAAGACAAAGATTTTCACACACATAAAAAAATTTGTATTAATTAATAAACTGCATGATACAAAATAATCTTCTTCTTCAGAGAGGGATTAAACCAGAAACACTTCAGTTTCACACAAAAAAAAAAATTACTCTGTCTCCTTGCAAACTTTACTCTATCTCAGCTGAAAATTTTACACTACTATGTGTAAAAATTTCTTACATTTACTACTGTAAAAAAAAATCTTTTCATTTCATTCATGCCGCTGTGAATTTCATTTCAATGTTTTACAAAAGCGAAACCATTACACTTGCTTCACATTGCCATGTGTATTACATTCAACCTACTGTAAAAATTCTTCTTACATTCACTCTCGTGTGAGTTCCATTTTGTTCTCTCAACTAACAACTACAAAAAAAACTTCACGTTGTTGTGTGCTTCCCTTTCATATGCAATACTAAACAGAAAAACATAACAATACTATATCCTATTCCATACTCCCGTGACTTAAACAAATAATAAAATTAAACTTTTCACTTGTGTTGTACCAACTAACGTAAATTTCATTAATTACATTATTGTTAAACCTAGGTCAGTGAAAACTTTTACTTCACGTTAAATTCGTTTGTTGCAGGCCTGTACACAACCGCTGATCTAATCCAACAGTTTTCAACCATATCGTGTGTCCCATTTCTGTCGAACTTGATGCTTCGATGGAAATCGTTTTAACAAAACTGTTGATCCACGTGTCAACTGTTGGGCGTAGTCGATGCCCTTTTGAGAAATACCACTTTCTCAACAAAAGCGGTGCGATGAACACTAGTGGTTTTCTGCAGTAAATGCTACACAACAGTTGAAATTAATATTTCAACACTCCCCTTTAATTTCAACTGCTAGGCTATCAGTCATACCCAGACATTTCCTCAAAAATTCAAAACTTTTCTGCCCCAATGGTTTGGTCATAATATCTACAACCTGGTCCTGAGTTCTGCAGTGTTTTAAAACAATTTCTCCATTGTTTACCAATTCCGTGATGTAATGAAACTTTGTGTCAATGTGTTTCATTCTCTTATGAAACAAAAAATTCTTGGATAATGCAATAGCTGAGCTATGGTAACAAAAAATCACAGTCCCTTTTGTTTGCTCTTGACATAAACTCCTTAACATCCTTCTCATCCAAATTTCTTGACATGTTGCTACTGTAGCTGCCACATATTGTGCCTATGCTGTAGACAACACTACAATAGGTTGTTTTTTAGAAGCCTATGAAATGGCTCCTGAACTCATGTGAAAAACATAACCGGATGTGCTTTTCCGATCATCTACTCTTCCAGCCCAATCACTATCAATGTATCCAATTAAATCTGAACATTTTGAAGTAGTATATAAAATGCCAAACCCTTTAGTACCTTTAACATACTTCAGAATTCTTTTTGTTGCCTGCCAATATGCTTCTTTTGCCCTCTCCATGAATCTGGAAATAAAACTAATAGCATACATTATATCCGTCCTAGTTGCAGTCAAATACATGAGGCTGCCAACAATGCTCTTGTACAAACTAGGATCAAAATCCTTACTGTTGTCCCCTTTGATGAGTTTTAATCCCATCATTGTGGGAGTGATTCCTACTTTGCTCTCCTGCATATTAAATCTTTCCAACACTTTATTAACATATTTCGCCTGTGAGATAAAAATCCCATTTCCATTTTGTTTTACTTCTATTCCTAAGAAGAATCTCAGCAAACCCATGTCAGTCATTTCAAATTCTTCTTTCATGACTATTTTGAAATTTTTAATAAGATAATCATCATTACCTGTGAAAATAAAATCATCAACATATAACACAACAATTAGTATTTTACCATCATTTTCATTGATGTAGAGGGTGGGTTCTCCTTAAAATTTTTCAAATCCATTTTCTATTAGATAGGAATCTATCCTACTGTACCACGCTCTTGGCGCTTACTTCAACCCATAAAGAGCTTTCTTCAATCTGCACACTTTGTGTTCTTGGACTTTCTTTTCATAGCCTGGAGATTCTTCTATGTAAACCTCTTCCATTAACACTCGATTTAAGAATGCTGACTTCACGTCCATTTGGTAAACTTTCCACTTGTTTTGTGGTGCTATGGACAACACTGCTCTCACAATTTCCATTCTAGCAACCAGTGCGAAAGTTTCCTCATAGTCTCTCCCATACTGTTGCTTATATCTTTTGACAACAAGTCTTGCCTTGTGTCTTTCTATTTTCTCTTCAAAATTACTCTTGGTCTTGTAGACTCATTTAACTCTAATGACTTCCTTTCCTTTTTGTAGTTCAACTAAATCCCATGTCTTGTTTCTTTCTGTGGCATTGATCTCCTCATCCATAACTTCTATCCATTTCTTATCTTTAATTGCATATTCGAAATGAACAAGGTCATCAACATGACAATATAAAGCAAATAAAGAATTCATACCTTCATTTCTTGCCTCTTGTTCATAAATGTCACTTAAATTTCTGAAGTTCTTACCTCTTTCATTTGGTGTACAAGTTCTTGAAGAAACACTTGAATTTCCTCCTTACGGTGTGCTTGGAGAAGCACTTTCATTTCTCCTCAAGGGTGTCGCTTGCTGCCCTTGTGTTGGTGCTATTGTTTGGGGGTGTATATCAGCCATCTCCTCATCATCTTCATCATGTGACAAAGCACTTTTAACATTCATTGTTTTCTCTATGCTTCCATCCCAAATTCCTCCTTAATGAATTGAACATCTCTGCTCACAAAAAACTTCTTGGTAGATGGGTTATACAACCTGTAAGCTTTGGATTCCTCATTGTATCCAATGAAAATACATTTCTCTTCTTTGCTGTCCAACTTCTTCCTTATTTGATCTGGAATGTGTGCATAAGCCACACATCCAAAAACTTTCATGTGGGTGACTCCTTGTTTTGTCCCACTCCATGCTTCTTCTGACACTCTATTCATGATTTCTTTTGTATAGCATCTATTCAAAATGTACGCTTCACAATGTACAACTTCAGCCCAATAATCATTTGGTAAATTCTTTGCCTTCAACATACTCCTCGCCATATCTATGATTGTCCTATTCTTCCTTTCGACAACTCCATTTGTTGCACAGTGTACCTAGTGGTAAATTGTTTATGAATTCCATTTTCTCTACAAAAATGTAGAAATTCTTTGGAGATATACTCACCTCCTCTATCAGTACTTAGAACTTTGATATGCAGCCCACTTTGGTTTTCTAAAAGTGCTTTGAAACTGCGAAATTTTTCAAACACTTGACTTTTGTTCTTCAGGAAATAAACCCAAGTTTTTCTAGTAAAATCATCAATAAATGTTAGTTTATAGTGGTTTTCTGCTAGTGATGGATTTTACATCGATCCACATAAATCTACGTGGACAATCTCTAAGGGTGCTTTTGGCCTTATGATTTTTCCTGATGGAAAACTTTCTCTGTGTTGTTTCCCCAAGGTACAACCTTCACAAAGGTTGTCTGGTTCTCTATCAATGGTAATCCTCTTACCATTCATTTTCTACTCAACAAGTTAAGACCTCCGAAGTTGAGATGTCCAAAGCTTAAGTGCCACAACCAATTTTCATCTTTTGGTTCGCTTTGGAAAGCCTCTTGGGTCACTGTTGCTATTTCTTATCCATTTTTTAAATCTGCTTTCATTCTAAGATGGAGCATCCTGTTCCTTGTCATTTTCACTTCAGCAATACATTGTTTGTTGGGTGCTCTATCCATGATGGTGCATACATCATTCTCAAAGAAAACATTGTACCCCTTTTGAACAAGATGTCAAATACTTAAGAGGTTACACTTCATTCTAGGAACATAATAGACATCTACTATAGTTTTCTTTTCACCTTTCCTTGTTAAGACATTTACTTCTCCTTTTCCCATAATAGAAACTTTACTATCAGTCCCTAGCGTGACTTGTGAATTCACACTTTGATCTAACTTAGAAAACAGGGCTATGTTTCCTGTCATATGGTTATTGCAACCGGAGTCTAGAAACCACACATCTTCACTCTTTGTTTCAACCATATTATATGCAAACAACAAATTATCTTGGCTGATATTTTCTCTAGTGAAATTTGCACTAGTTCTATTATTCATATCATGCTTCTTCTTCCTACATTCATTTGCATAATGCCTATATTTTTTACAATAGTGACATTGGAAATTGGATTTATCATACTTTTGTCCCTGAGCATGATGTTGTCCACTTTTTTTGTTGCTTCCTTGGCCTTGGTTCTGATTCGGATTGTTGCATCTTCCTTGAGCATTTGCTGGACTGTTTCTTCCACCTCTGTTTTGGCTTTTGCCTCTTCCTCTCTTGTTTCCTCTGCCTTAACCTCTTCCTCTTTCAAAGAAAATTTGGTTCTTAAAGGCATGCTCTAGAGATGAGTTTTCATTTCTAATCAATCTCTGCTCATGTGTTATCAGTGATGCATGTACTTCATCAACTGAGAAGTTTGTGAGATCCTTTGTCTCTTCTATGGTGGTGACAATCACATCGAACTTTGAGGGTAGAACCCTCAATAGTTTCCTCAAAATCCTCCTTTCTTCAAGAATCTCTCCATGAGACCTTATCTGTGTGACCACACCAATCACTTGTGTGAAGAATGAATCAATATTATCTAACTCCTTCATGCATAGATTCTCAAAATATCTCCTCAGTAATTGTAGTTTTGTTGTCTTCACTTTCTCCATGCCATGAAAGGCTATCTTGAGAGTTTGTCATGCTTTTTTGGATGTCATGTTTGCTGCTATCCTTGGAAACACACTCTCATGCACTGCTTAATATAAGAAGTATAGGGCTTTAGAATCCTTCTTCTTATATCTCTTCAAAAATTCTTTCTCTGCCTGAGTTAAATTATTAAACTCATTTTCATCTGCTGGTTCTTCAAAACCATCTTCAACAAATTCCCATAAGTCTTGTGAAGCTAGCAAAACTCTCATGGTTATTGCACAATAGTCATAGTTTTTCCCATTAAAATGTGGGAGCTGAGTATAACAAATACCCATGCTAGTGCTGGCTCCAACCATTCTTGCACTCTCAACTATGCTTCAAAATACTTGACTGTGTAAAAATAACTAACTGTTAAGGACAGTAACACAAAAAACTAACTTGAGAAATACCTTGGATTTTTTTTTACTGAGTCTTCACTCTGCTAGAGAAGCTGTTACAACAAGAAATCATTCCTTCAGTTTCTTTGACACCTTCAAAGAGCCTAGACAAGCTCTAATACCATATTGGGAATTACTGATGATTCTAAACAAAAATGAACAGAGAACAATGCTTTGTTTTATCACAGGATCTTAACACAGGGAAGCAAAAAATTGTTTTCTGGGAAGACAGATATTTTCACACACATAAAAAGCTTTGTATTAATTAATAAACTTCCTAATACAAAAGGATATTCCTCTTAACATAGCGATTAAACTAGGAACACTTCAGTTCCACACAAAAAAATTACTCTGTCTCAGCTGAAAAGTTTACACTGTTGTGTGTAAAAATTTCTTGCATTTACTGTTGTAAAAAAATCCTTTTGTTTCATTTAGGCTGCTACGAATTTCATTTCAATGTTTTACAAAAACAAAACCATTACACTTGCTTCACACTATCATGTATATTACATTCAACTTGCTGTAAAAAATCTTCCTACATTCGCTCTACTGTGAGTTCCGTTTTGTTCTCTCAACGAACAGGTACAAAAAAAAACTTCACATTGTTGTGTGCTTCCCTTTCATATGCAATACTAAACAAAAAAAACATAACAATACTATATCCTATGCCATATTCCCGTGACTTAAACAAATAATAAAATTAAACTTTTCACCTATGTTTTACCAACTATCGTAAATTTCATTAATTACATTACTATTAAACCTGGCGATCAATGAAAACTTTTACTTCACGTTAAATTCATTTGTTGCAAGCCTGTACACAACCGTTGATCTAATCCGACGGTTGTCAACTATATCACACGGCCCATTTCTGTCGAACTTTATACTGCGGTGAAAATAATTTTAACAAAATTGTTGATCCATGTGTCAACTGTTGGGTGTAATCGTTGCCCCTCCGAGAAATACCACTTTCTCAACAAAAGCAGTGCGATGAACACTGGTGGTTTTCTGGAGTAAATGTTGCACTACAGTTGAAATTAATATTTCAACACTCCGAGTGGTCTCCAGATCAGCGTTCTCCAACGTCCAGAACAAATGATCGAACATCACCACTTCACACGCCACTGAGAAGCTGTCCCTGAATCTCTTAATGATCAGTGTCCCCAACAATGGATGACTCAGATAATGGGCACTTATGAAATTTCGTCTCTCACACTTGCCAACATACACTGTCTTAAAACCCTCGGGCGCTTCGTCTGCTCTGGGATTATCTTCAAGGACAAGACTTGATGGCCTAATTTTTGCAACATGATCCGTTGCATCATTGAATGAAGGGTTCCAACTGAGGTTGCTGTATAAACGTTTTGTCCTGCCACCGAAGCTCTGCCACTTCTTGAAAATGCACTTCATCTTGTTCACCTTTCTTGATGTCTATACCATCGTTATTAAAGGTACTCAAGTTATATTCTCTTACTTATCCAAAGGCTTTTGAAGATCCCTTGAACCTTCTTTTTATAATAACTATGACCGGCCTAATGCAAATCTCGGTTATGGATTCTGATAATTTAAAATATCAAACCACAGATATGCAAGAACAACAAGATATATGATATCTATTTTAGTAGCATTCACATGCGACTTGCAATGAGTAAAAGCTAAAGAATTGAAGGATATAATAAACCTAGGAGGATCTGCACTGACCTCTCATCATCGCAAAAAATCATGGGGAATGGATAGAACATTTCATTTATAATAATGCAACAATATACTCTTTAACAATGAGGAAGATAGCCTGTAACATTATATAATACCAGACTAATATGTGGCATTACTGCGTGTTAGTTGTGACACTATGTAGATAGAAGATGATAGCCTATAACATCGTTTAATACCATGGTAATGTGAGACATTATATCAACAAGATACGTGTAGTGTACTGGCTAAGGCTACGAGAGTCGATATCAACAAAATACGTGTAATGGGAGGCCAGGAGAGTGGATAATTTTTTAATGTCTCATAAATTATCAAGAACAACATTATAATAATAATCATAATTGAAAGTTAAAAGACAACTCACAAAACATAACTTCGAATTAAATCCAAAGTATAAAGACAACTCATATTGAAGAATAATAAAATAACTTTTTAATTTTAGTGTTGGAAGTAGTGAAGGCATGTTTATCGAGATTGGTACTTGGGGTTTTCTGTGCCACAAAGAGAAGCATATTTCTCTTTTTTGGGCTTAGGTGCAATGTATCTCAGACCATGACTGCAATTTTCAAAGATGTACTACTCGTCATATTTCAGTGATTTTTTATTATAGTTGGGGTTCACCAGATGTGTAGTTTGTTTGTAGGATATTTTTCGGATTGGCTTGAGCATGTGAACAATGGCAATGAGATATGACAAACCTTGCTATTAAATTTTAGGCCATCCAAAGTATTATGTTGTTGTGATATATGAGGATATATTCATGTAGTATATTAGGGGTTTTTAATTTACCTTTGAGTATGTGTTGTTAATACACTGACAAATTGAAAAGATTGAATAAATATTTATCATTAGTCTTTTTTTCTCATAATCTCATGGAATATGATGTATACTATGGTTTGGATGCAAGTTTGGGTGTAACAATGACTTTTCTTATTGGATCATAATTTTATGGCAATAACACATACCATGAACATCAGTTATAAGAAGAGAAGGCATCTATTGCACTATGACATCATGTCTTGTATCTTTTTCCCGTAGTTATAAACTTCTAAGCATGTTTCAGTAAAAGTAATACATAGGCAAGTTTATTGAAGGGAAATATAGAGCACTGCACTACCTCCCAAATTGGAAAAAAGATTCACAAAAGCTCTATACAAGATAAGTCTGCGGGAATCATTGCAGTGATAGAAGTATAAGCTCCAGATTTATCAATATTTGGCTTGAGAGTTTACCGTCCATTATAAAGGATTTGTTCTAGATACTGTAATATGGGTTGAAAAGTAGGTGTTAAGTTAAGTTTACTGCCCTATGCCTTATAGGTGTTAGGGTCGAGAAGGGTACAAGTTTGTTGTCCCATATCTTGTATTATTCTAAGATGTCTAGAATGAAAGATATTGTGTATTTAAACAATAAGAACAATATTTGGAAATTGACTAAACTATAAAGAAAATTTTATTGTATAATAATTTTATCTCAATAACAAATAGAGGATTGGAATTATTCAAATGTATGGTAGAGATGACATATATCATTTATGATAATCCCTAATCTTGTACCATTTGATTAAATTGAAACTTTTAACTTATAATTTCATTATCAATAATTTATCATACTCTAATTAATCTCATTCTTATATTGAGAGTAGCTCAATCATAATGAAAGTTGAATTTTCTTCAGGTCAATCTATGCTTCCTATCAAGTGGAATACTAGTAAATTATTAGGAAGCACTCATTTTGTGATAATATTATTAAGCAATGCAGTGAGCTTGGTTGGTGAGAATATGGCATTGGTTACAGTTATCATCCAATTTCAATGTTCGAAAAATGTGTCGAATATGCTTCTCAAGGACTAAGGGATAGTTGTGCACAAGCCAAGTTTGTGGTGTTTCATAAAATTCCATTCCTGAATACATCTCACAGTGATCAACACTTCCACTTCTTGTGGTATTTGATAAAATGCCATTGTTGAACACATCTCACAGTGATCAGCACTTCCAATTCTTTTGGAGTTTGATAAAATGTCATTCTTGAATACATCTCACAGTGATCAACACTTCTAGTTCTTGTGGTGTTTCAATCAACACTTCTAGTTTTTGTGCTGACATGACAAAAATGGGCATGTTATGAGTAAGTATTGTGGAAAAGTTAAAAAAAATTGAACTCATCATTTTATGTTGAAACACCAACAAAGGATCCAACGTGTGACTATATGTTCCCAAGGGACCCGATGTTACTGAAATGGAGACATCTTCATAAGTTTCAAATTTGGCATGTTATGGAAACAAGGTTTGCATTACATACGAGAAAAATAAATGCTAAGTGAGGGGAAGCAACCACCAAAAGTTATTCCATTATTTCAAAGTAGCATATTTACATGATAAATAACTACAAGCTTCCCCAAATCCCCTACAATAACATCATCGATGTTTGAAATCACACGAGCATTAACAAAAAATATACAAGATAATGTGAAACTTCTGAAATAGATAAACTATGCATCATGATCTTTCTCTCAACGTTATTTACAACCTGGTTTCTATAACAACTTTGGAGAAAGGTGTATCTACATACGCACATCAAGTGATTATAAATGAAGGATGATAGATATTATAGAAGCTTAACCTAGTGAAAGAAACTTTCAAGTGGTTTATCCTTGTACAAGTCCTTCCACTTGCTAAAATATCTCCAAGATGCAAATTTTGCTTCACAACTTTGGAAGACATTAAGTTTAATTTAAGAAAAATGTTCATTAATGATGGAATGAAAATGCTCCAAATATCTCATTGTTTTAGATTTTTTTCATCTATAGGGAAAATGTGGATCTTCATGTTTTTTATATATTTCAAACAGTTTCTTTGAATGATGGATAAGAACATCCCTACCATACTGAACACCTTTTGAATAATGCTTCTCTAAATTTTAAATAAACTTCTTCAGTGGGCCAAAAAAGTCATTCTCATTAAGAAATTCTCCAAATAAAAAATCTGTACATTACGGGAAGTATTTTCTAAACTAGAAATTCATAGATGATTAAAAAAATTCACTAACCTAACAAGCATAAATTATAGAAACATTGACTTACAATAAAAACTTAACGAGATAAAAAAGCCAAACGAGATAAAAAAGCCAAACAGGATTATTTTGCTAATAACTAACTCGATTCAAATTCAGAAAATATAATTATGGTGTACTCTTAAGAAATTATCAATATTATTTACATAATTATTAAACCAAACTATTAATTTTTCTAATTTAACAACCCCGTATACGTACATTTACAATTTTTTTTTTAAGCATAGCTAATAATAACAACTAAATGTTAAAGAGAAATTTACAAAACATGTAAAGCCCGCATGACATGGTGCCGTGACTACGACTATCCATGTGTGTTCGAAAGCACAATCCCCAAGACAGGTAAAGAGAGACATTTGAACTTTTATTTTTATATCCCCCCCCCCCCCCCCCCCCCCCTGGGCGTTACCAACGAAGCAACCTCCATAGAGGATTTTATTGATCTTTAGATATATCTTGTTAATTTTAATACAGAGATATATATTTCCCTTATATTTACTTAGATTGAGTGGTAATAATATTTAAAATAATTAGTCTAATAATATTACGCATTAATTTAAACAATAATAAAATTATTTATTATATATATATATAATAAAAATCAATTACCAAGTGCGATATTTTTATGATTTTAAAAATATATATGATTTTCTACAAGAGCCTAATTTCTTCTATTTTACTTATGATTGATTCATAACTATATTATTAAAATATAAATTATTAAATTTATTACATATAATAATTTTATAAAAAAAATTAGGGGTAGGTTTTATATCTATATTATATTATTATTAGTTTAATGGTTAGGATTTATATTTCTTTAATTAATTTATAAAATTTTGACTTAAATGGATATGGATAACAGTATGGTATGTTGGACTGCAATTTAAACATATTTCAATTTATTTATAAATAAAAATATTTATTATTTTTCTCTCTTTATATAAAACAACAGAAATAAGCAATACAAAAAAATATTGAGTAGAGAAACATTATATATAATTGAAAGACTCTAAATATAGTGGAACAAGAGATCACTTTTAAGGAAATATTTAATAATCATTTGACTCCTAAGATCTATAGAGGTACACATAGTCTATCCTTTTGATATGCTACATATTATACATGTTCTTAATTATTTGAACTACTGAAATTATAGAAAATATTTAAACTAATTAGATGTGAAAAAATTCTTATATATAAAATATTTAATTATATTATATTTAATATTAACTCTTTAAACAAAATAATAAATATAAAATTTTATATGGTGCTTATTAGAAGATGTTGTAATTCTTTCTTTACCCAATTTAACCTTATATCCCTTTAAAAGCTAAGTAATTCATTAAATAGAAGTTGTAGAAAGAATGCAAGTTAAATAATTTCAACTTAAAATTAATATGTATATCCTAATTTCCTACTTATTATATTATATATATTATATATATTAATTATTGTTTTTTAAATAAGTTATATATAAATGAGTGCATAGTTTGATAAGTTGTATACGCTTCAGGAATCATTTGTGAATTTAGAACTATTTTAGGGTGATTCAATGAGACTCACAAAATTGATAAAAATAGCATTTTGGAAAGTTTAAATTTGAGTGAAAAATAATATTATTTTTAATAATTTAATTAATTTCATATTTTTTTATATAAATATATTATTTCTATTAATTACTTTCGATATATATATATATATATATACTTCTTTTTATTTTAAATTTTTTAATTCCGGTTGAAGATATTTTTGGAACCCTAGATTAGAATACTTGATACTATACTATCTTACTCTACCATTTATACTTTTGAGAACCCTAGATTAGAATACTTGAAACTATTCCATCTTACTCTACCATGTATATTTTTTAACTGGACAAAACTGGATATAAATATTATTTTGATTTCTAAAACTCTTAAAATATTTTACTCTCTTCAGCAATATTTTATTTTCTTAAAAACTTACTCTCTTCAGTAATATTTTACTTTCTTCAATATTTTTTAATTGGACAAAACTGGATATAAAATTTAATTTCAGTTTTAAGGCTCCTAGATTATTTTACTCTCTTCGGTAATGATAAATATATAAAATGTATAAATATAAAATAAAATTCAGCGTAAAAATAAATGAAAAGTCATCACAAATGTTATATCATTAAGAAAGAGAAATGGTAAAACATACCACCAAATCGGCGTATACGGAACAATTAGAAAGGAACACAAGCGACCCTTCCCATACAAGATAAAACTGAAAACCTAAAAATATATGAAAAGTCATCACAAATATTATATCATTAAGAAAGAGAAACGGTAAAACATACCACTAAATCGGCTTATACGGAACATAAGCGATCCTTTCCATACAAGTCAAACTCAAAACCTAAAAGCCTATCCTTTCCATACAAGACAAAACTGAAAACCTAAAAACCTATCCTTTCGATGCAGGATAAAACCGAAAATAAGCTCTTTATTTCAATTTTTATTGCAGACTAAATAGTAAAGGTTGTTGCACATTCAGCCCATTGATTCAAACAGGTCCTCTCAGGCAAATTATTTAAGAAAATTCCCAATCTGATATGCGATGGAGGTCCTAATTGACTTCTCCAAAGCCTTTATCGGAGCTACCATCCATGTAGTCAGCGTTTTATAAAATATTCATCGGCCCGGTTATCCTCTGCCATAACGGGAGTCAGAGAAACCAGTCATGGAATCAGCATTTTGTAAAATGTTCATCACCGAATTTTATAAAGCATTTATGAAATTCATGGCTTTAGCCTCCATCGCCGGATGAAGGGTCTTTGACCCACAACCTACAATAGTCAAGATGGAGCTGGTTCCAAACACCAACTATCTAATACACAGCAATATCAAATTCAGCAATTACCGCTATCTAGTAGACAGAAAAACAAAATTTGGTAGATAACTCCAATTTTCTCCATTAGTTACAGACATAGAATTGTGCCAATTCCTCCAAGCTTGAATCGCTCCGAGCGGTCTCTGGATCGGCGTTCTCCAGCGTCCACAGCAAATGATCGAACAACATCACTTCGCACGCCACCGATAAGCCGTCCCTGAATCTCTCAACGACGAGTGTACTCTGTTGGCAACGTTTTTGGTAAAATTCCAAAAACAATTACTGAACAGATAGACAATGCTCTGTTTTAACCTAGAGAATAATACTCTGTTTTCGCACATGATCTTAACATAGCAGAACAAAAAGAATGTTTCTGGAACACAGAGTTTTACCCACACACCTAAAAACTTGTATTCATAAAAGGAACACAGAGTTTTACCCACACACATAAAAACTTGTATTCATAAAAGGAACATCTACTGTTATAAAACGGATCTTCTTCACACACAGGGATTCACTAGAGATTACACTGAAGAGCATCTTCCTCTAAACCAGAGGGATTCTCCAGTGGATGCTGAAAAGTATCTTCTTATTGACAAAGAGATTCACCAAAGACAATAGATCTTCCTCTTAATAGAGGGATTCACCGGAAACTCTACTGAAAAGCATATTCTCTTTAACAGAGGAATTCACCAAGGACTTCCACCAAAAACAAAATTACTTTTCCTCCATTTTAAAAGATTTACACTGTTGTGTGTAAATTTTTTTATTTACATTTACTACTGTAAAAAACAAAATCTTACATTATCCTTTTCACTACCTTGTGAAAGATTTCATGATTTGCACTAATGCGTGCTTCCCTTCTCCTCATTACATTCCATTTCTTCAACAAAAAAATATCTTCACGCTGCTGCATTACAAAATAAAACTTTTGTCTCTACTGAAGAGATTAACACACTACTGTGTGGAAATTACACACATACGAGCTGCCGCGTGCTTCCCCTTTTGTTTTCACAACAAAACAACTCCTCTGCAGTAAGTGCTCCCCCTTGGATTTCATATGTGTTATTTCATATGCGTTCTCAAAAGATATACTCGTGACGCTGCACATTTCACAAATTTTTTAACAACAAAAAACTACCTCACTCTCCTGTGTGGACTCCCATTTCTTCAATGAACTACACTAAACTACCTCACGCTCCTCTGTGGACTCCCATTTCTTCAATGAACTACACTGCTATGTATATTCAATGCACGCTTCCTTTATATTACATTACACTTCATATGCCATAAGAAAAGGCATTCCATTTTTTTTTAACAAACTACTACTCCAAAAAAATTACCATATTACATGCCGTGAAAAAAACAAATAAATTTAAGAACTTTACCAATAACTCTACGACCATAATAAATTCATTTAATACTTCGGCTTGGTGAGGAATTAATTTAGTCAGGTTTACATACGGTTTTACTAGACATACGGAAGTCAAACAAAAATTTCACTCCACGCAATCTCCATGCCCTACAGACCTGTACCCAGCTTTGACTTTTGATCAATGATGGGCAGCCACGCTTTTAATCCAACGGTTCAGAACAATATCGGATGGGCCTTTTCTACCAAACTTTAAGTCCCGATGAAAAGTGGTTTTAAAAAATGTACTGCCGACGCGTGTCAAGTTTTGATTGTATCGGGGGCATTTGAGGGAATACCAGTGCTTTTACAAAAGCTATCTGATGGAGGTTGGCAGTTTTCCTGAATGGTTTTGCTGGAAATAAATTACGCGGCAGGTGAAATTACATTTTTAACACTCCCATTTAATTTCAACTGTTGTGCTCAGGCACTCCAATCATGTAATATCCTCTTTCTCTCTGCCTCAGGCAAGATTTCCAATCTTTGCATCTCCAAGCTATCTTGCAACCCTTTCTTCTCTGCTCTTATGGCAGATTTAATTTCATATCTCTCGCCTATAAGAAGGACTTCATCAAAGAATGACTGTTAATATGGTTCAACAATAATGATCAAGAATTACAGGTTGCCCCTAACTGTATGCATCATCTCCTTTTAGCAAAGTCTTCTCAAAAGAAACTTAGATTCGCTGGGGAGCTCAAGGAACTTTCGCACTGTATTTCCTCCCTTCTCCATACTTATGTAACTTTCTTCTTTTGCATGGGTCTAGCTTATGTAAGAGCTCATTTTAAGTTACAATCATGTGCTATATGCCCAATGTTATGACACTTGAAGCATTCTACATTGTTCATGAATAAGATTTCATGATTTCTTCCTGTAAAATTGTTTCTTGGAGGTTTTTGGAGACTATAACATCTATCTCTATGAGATGCTTTACAGTCTTTTGCCATATGACCAAAGTTTGAACAAGAATAACAATAACCAAAAAATGAACTTTGGTACCTGGGAGATGGAGGTTTCCTTGATGTACTTCTGAAGCCTTTCTGCCTTGAGATCCTTTGATGATAACTATTGCCTCTTGCCTCTTTGACATCATCTACATTTCTTTTTGGAGCTGGTTTTCTACTTGGAGTATGATTTCTTCTATTGTAGCCTTGATTTTTCTCCTTGCCTTTGCTGGAACTAGGAGCATCACAATTTCTTTCTGGCTTCTTCACATCTCTTTTGCTTAAAGCATTTTCATTCTTGTTTGAGGGTTCACCTGCATACCCTAGTCCTGATTTATCAGATGGACATTTGTGATAGCTGAGCATGTCATCCAAGGCTTGAGAGCTCTTCATGATTTTGTTCATCCCTTCAACCTTTTTTCTAAGGAGGACAATCTCTTCTTCCAATCTTTCACACTCATTATTCTTCTTTGTAAGTTGTTCCTCAGTTTCTTCCTTGCTACAAGTAGCTTCAGTTGCTACTATTTTAAGGGAGATTATATCTGACTTCATTTTTTCATTCTTTGCTTGACTTCTTTCCATTCTCTTCTCAGCTTCTTGTGCCTGTTTTCTGGTTTCTTGTAATTGAGACTTCAGGGAGGAGACCTCTACCTTGTACTGTCCAATCTCTTCTACAAGTTTGTTCACTCTCTTGTGCCTTTGTTCAAGTTGACTTGACAAGGTATCTTCCTACTTCTTTGCTTTATTCAATTGATTTGTCATGGATATGACTTCTTCATGATGCTTCCTTTTGCTTTGATCAAGTTCCTTCTTAAGCTTGATGAGCTCTTCATCTCTTTCTTGTACTTGAAGCTTGATGAGGTCAACCTTCTCATTTTCAGCTTCTATGATGGGTTCGGAATTTCCTTCTTGACTGATGGTCATGGTCAGTGCTCCCTTTGCATGGTGGTCATGAAGTCTATCCCATATATCCTTTGTCGATGAATATTTTCCTAGATTCTTCTTTACAGAATCAGGTAGCCCCTTCAAGATTGTCTTTGCTACTTTTGCATTGTACTCCTTGGATTCTTTATCCATCCTGCTATCATCAATCATTGATTCCCAAATTTCAATCCCTTAAGACTGTAAGAAAGTCCTCATTTTTACTTCCCATATATCAAAGTTCCCATTGAACCTTGGAGCGTCAAATAGAATGTTTTCAAATTGATTGTCTTCTATTTTAGTAGTAGAGGGAGACACGTCCTTAGGAGGATTGGAGACTTTCTTCCTTGACCTCGCCATTTTTGCACTTTTCAAAACACTTGACTGTGTATTTAAAAATCACTGAGTGTCTTCAACAACTACACAAAAAAAGTTAATCTGAGAAATACCTGGATCCTTTCTTGACTATGTCTTCACTCTGTTGGAGAAATTGCTATAGCAAAAGGAACCTTCCTTGAGCTTCTTTGACACTGTCAAAGAGCCTGGAGAAGCTCTGATACCATGTTGCGAATTTTTCTGGTAAAATTCCAAAAACAATTACTGAATAGAGAGCCAATGCTCTATTTTAACCCAGAGAATAATACTTTGTTTTTGCACAGGATCTTAACACAGCGGAACAAAAATAATATTTCTGGAACACAGAGTTTTATCCACACACATAAAAACTTGTATTCATAAAAGGAACAACTGCTATTACAAAATGGATCTTCCTCACACAGAGGGATTCACCAGAGATTATGCTGAAGAGCATCTTCCACTAAACCAGAGGGATTCACCAGTCTATGCTGAAAATCATCTTCCTCTTGACAGAGGGATTCACCAAAGGCAACAGATCGTCCTCTTAACAGAGGGATTCACCGGAGACTGTGCTGAAAAGCATCTTCCTCTTTAACAGAGGGATTCACCAAGAACTTCCACCAAAAACAAAATTACTTTGCCTCCATTTTAAAAGATTTACACTGCTGTGTGTAAATTTTTTTATTTACATTTACTACTATAAAAAACAAAATCTTACATTATCCTTTTCACTGCCGTGTGAAATATTTCATGATTTGCACTGATGCGTGCTTCCCTTCTCCTCATTACATTCTGTTTCTTCAACAAAAAAATATCTTCACACTGTTGCATTACAAAATAAAACTTTTGTCTTTGCTGGAGAGATCAACACACTGTTGTGTGGAAATTACACATACGCGCTGCCGCGTGCTTCCCCTTTTGTTTTCACAACAAAACAACTCCTCCAGAGTACGTGCTCCCCCTTGGATTTCATATGCATTCTCAAAACAATATACTCATGCTGCTGCACATTTCACAAATTTTTTAACAACAAAAAATTACCTCACGGTGCTGCGTGGATTCCCATTTCTTCAATGAACTACACTGCTATGCATATTCACTGCACGCTTCCCTTATATTACATTACACTTCATATGCCATAACAAAAGGCATTCCATTTTTTTTAACAAACGACTACCCAAAAAAAATTACCATATTACATGCCGTGTAAAAAACAAATAAACTTAAGAATTTTACCAATAACTCTACGACCATAATAAATTCATTTAATACTTCGGCATGGTGAGGAATTAATTCAGTCAGGTTTACATACGGTTTTACTAGACATACGGAGGTCAAACAAAAATTTCACTCCATGCAATCTCCATGCCCTGCAGACCTGTACACAGCTTTGACTTTGATCAATGATGGGCAGCCACGCTTTTAATCCAACGGTTCAGAACAATATCGAACGGGCCTTTTCTACCAAACTTTACATCCCGATGAAAAGGGGTTTTGAAAAATGTACTGCGGACGCGTGTCAAGTTTTGATTGTATCGGGGGCGTTTGAGGGAATACCAGTCCTTTAGTAAAAGCAGTCTGATGGAGGTTGGTGGTTTTCCTGAATGGTTTTGCTGGAAATAAATTACGCGGTAGGTGAAATTACATTTTTAACATACTCAACAATGGATGATTCAAACAATCAACACTTATGAAATATCTTCTCTTATGCTTGCCAACATACACTGTCTTAAATCCCTCAGGCGCTTCGTCTGCTCTGGGATTATCTTCATGGACAATGCTTGATGCCCTAATTTCTGCAACATGATCCGATACATCATTGAATGAAGGGTTCCGAGTGAGGTTGTTGTATGAACATTTTGTCCTGCTGTCGAAGCTCTGCCACTTCTTGAAAGTGCACTTCATCTTGTTCACCTTGCTTGATGTCCGCACTATCCTTCTGAAAGGGTACTAAAGTTATCGTTCTTGCTTATCCCAAGGCCTATGCATATCCCTTGTCCCTTGTTTTTATAATAACTATCACAGGCCTAATGCAGATCTCTGTTAGGGATTCTGGTAATTTAGACTATCAAATCACAGATATTCAAGAAAACCAAGATATGTGCAATCTATTTACTAGATTTCATATGCGACTCGCAATGACTAAAAGAAAAAAAATCGAAGGACATAATAAACTGACGATCTGAATGGACCTCTCATCATCGCAAAAAATCATTGGGAATGGCTAGAACATTTCAGTTATAATAATGGAACAATATACTCTGTAACAACGGGGAAGATAGCCTGTAACAATATATATGAATGGGCTACCTGTTATTTCTGACACTATGCAGATAGACCATGACAGCCTGTAACATCGTATAATACCATGGTAATCTGAGACATTATATCCAACAATTATATCAACAAGATACATGTAGTGGAATGGCTTAGGCTAGGAGAGTCGATATCAACAAAATACGTGCAATGAGAGGCTAGGAGAGTCGATAATTTTTCAATGTCTTATAAATTATAGAGAATGACTATATAATGATAATCATAATTGAAAGTTAAAATAAAACTCACTAAACATAACTTCCAATTACATACAGTGTATAAAGACAACTCATACTGAAGAATAATATTTTTTTTTTTCATTTTTGTGTTGGAACTAGTGAAGGCATGTTTATTGAGTTTAGTATTAGGGATTTATTGTGCCACAGAGAGAAGCAGATTTCTCTTTTGCTGGGCTCAAAGGTGCAATGTATCTCGGATCATGACTCTTCGATCTTCAAAGATGTAGTATTACTTGTCACATTTCAGTGATTTTTTATCATAGCTTGGTATCATTAGAGTATTGGTTAATTTACCAGAGGTATAGTTTGTAGGATATTTTTAAGACTTACTTCAGCATTTGAACAAGGGAATGAGATAAAACAAACTTTGTTTTGACAACTAACTCAGTGTTACATAACAAATTGAAAAGATTGAAAAAATATTTATCATTAGTGTTTTTTTTTTCAAGAATCTCATGGATGGAGTATGATGTCTATTATGGTTTGAATGAAAGGTTGGAAGTAATGATGGATTTTCTTAATGAGTCATAATTTTATGGTAACACATGATGTAGTTGTAAGGAGAGCGTGTATCCATTATACTATGAACATCAATTGTAAGGAGAGAATGTATCCATTGCACTATGACATCTTGCCTTGTAGTTATTTTTCAGTAGTTATAAACTTCTAAGCATGTTTCAGTAAAAGAAATACATAGGCAAGTCTATTGACCAGAAATATAGAGCTGCCTCCCAAATTGAAAAAAAGATTCACAAAATTTCTATACAGGGTAGTTATAAACTTCTAAGCATGTTTCAGTAAAAGAAATACATAGGCAAGTCTATTGACCAAAAATATAGAGCACTTCAATGCCTCCCAAATTGAAAAAAGGATTCACAAAATTTCTATACAGGAGAGTCATTACAGTGATAGAAGTATAGGCATCAGATTTATCAATATTTCGCTTGAGAGTTTACCATCCATTATAAAAGATTTGATCTAGATATTGTAATATGGGTTGAAAAGTAGGTGTTAAGTTAAGTTTATTGCCCCATGCCTTATATAGGTGTTAGGGTCGAGAAGGGTACAAGTTTGTTGTCCCATATCTTGTATTATTGTAAGATATCTAGAATGAAAGATATTGTTTAGTTAAATAATAAGCACAATATTTGGAAATTGACTAAACTTAAGGAAAAATTTATTGTATAATCATTTTATCTCAATATCAAATGGAGGATTGGTATTATTCAAATGCCATATATCATTTATTATAATCTGTGATCTTGAGCCATTTGATTAAATTGAAAATTTTAACTTATAATTTCATTATCAACAATTTATCGTAAGCTAATTAATCTCATTCTTAAATTCAAAGTACCTCAATCATAATGAAATTTGAATTTTGTTCAAGTCAATCTATACTTCCTATCAAGTGAATACTAGTAAATTATTAGGAAACACTCATTCTATGGTTATATTATTAAGAAATGGGTTGAGCCTGGTTGGTGAGAATATGGTACTGTTACAGTTCTCATCCAAGTTCAATGTTCGAAAAATGTGGCCAATATGCTTCTTAAGGACTAAGGGACAGTTGTGTACAAAACAAGCTTGTGATGTCTCATAAAATTCCATTCTTGAATACATCTCACAGTGATCAACACTTCCAGTTCTTTTGCTGACATGACAAAAATGGGCAGGTTATGAGCAAGTATTGTGGAAAACTTAAAAAAAATTGAACTCGTCATTTTATGTTGAAACACCAACAAAGGATCCAATTTGTGACTCTATGTTCCGAAGGGACCCGGTGCTACTAAAATGGAGACAGCTTCATAAGTTGCAAATCTAGCATGTTATGGAAACAAGGTTTCATTTCCATACCACAAAGAGAAATGCTAAATGAGGTGAAGCAACCACCAAAAGTTATTCTATTATTTCAAAGTAGCATATTTACATGATAAATAAGTACAAGCTTCTCCAAATCCCCTACAATAACATCATTGATGTGTGAAATCCCACCAACATTAACAAAGAAAATACAAGATAATGTCAAACATCTACGATAGATAAACCATGCATCATCATCTTTCTCTCAAGGTTATTTACACCTAATAAATTTGGAGCAATGTGTATCTACAGAGGCACATCAAGTGATTATAAATGAAGAATAATAGAAAATACATAAGCTTAACCTAGTGAAAGAAACTTTCAAGTGGTTTATCCTCACACTAGTCCTTCCACTTGCTAAAATCTCTCCATGATGCAGATTTTGCTTCACAACTTTGGAAGACTCAAAACTATAAGTTGAATTTAAGAAAAATGTTCATTAATAATGGAATGAACATACTCTAAATCTCTCATTGTTTTAGATTTTTTTTATCTATAAGGAAAACATGGACCTTCATGTTTTTTATATATTTCAAACAATTACTTTGAATGATGGATAACAACATCCCTACCATACTGAACACCTTTTCAATATTGCTTCTCTAAAGCTTAAATAAACTTCTTCATTAAGCCAAAATAATCATTCGTCATAAGTAATTCTGCAAGTAGAGAAAATCTACATAACCTCTGCATTACAAAGCCTCTACATAACCTCTGCATTACACAAATTATCGCTTCTAAATTATAAATTCATAGATAATTAAAATAAATTCACTTACTTAGTAAACATAGAGTATAGGAATGTTAGACTACCATAAAAACTTAACAAAATAAAAGAACCAAGCATAATTCTTTTGCTAATAACTAACTTGATTCAAATTGTAAGAATATAATTATTGTGTGCTCTTAATAAATTATCAATACATTATTATTAAATCCAACAATAACTTACATTTATAGAATCAAAGAATATAATTATTGTTTATTCTTAATAAATTATCAAAATCAAACAGTAACTTACATTTACACCATTTTAAAACAATTGCTACTAATAATAACTAAATGTTAAAAGAGAAATTTACAAAATATCTCAACCTCGCATGATATGGTGCCGTGACTACGACTATCCATGTGTGTTCAAAACAATGTCCCCCAGACTAGTAAAGAGAGACATGAAAATTTTATATTTTTATATCAGGACAATTACCAACGGAGCAACCTCCAGGAATTTCATGATCTTTAAAAATATATTTTTCCTAATTTAATACCAGGAAGATATATAATTTCTTCTATTTTATTTAGATGAGCTGGTGAATAATAATTTAAAATAAAATAAATATAAATATATTATACATTAATTAATAAACAAAAATTACTCTTTAATTCTTATATATAACAAAAAAGACAATTAACCATTGGAGCAATTTTCATGTATGATTTTTATGGTTTTAAAAATATATTTTTGGTAATTTAATACTAGGAAGACATATAATTTATTCTATTTTACCCATGATTGAACTCAAATAATATTTAAAAATAAATTCGTTAAAAATTTATTGTATGTGAACAATAACTTTTTAAATGAAAAAATAAATAAATATGATAGGTTTAAATTGTTAAGGATTTATATTCCATCCTAAAAAATTAAAAATTTATATACTTTAAATGGATAGTGATAAAGTATATATAATTGAACATGGAATTTAAAATATTTCAATATTATTTAAATAAAATATTTGTTAATTTTCTCTATAATAACATAAAATAAAAATAATAAAAATATTGAGTGTAAAGACATTGCATATAATTGAAAAAACGCCAAAATATAGTGGAACCAGGGATTCTTTTTAGAAATATTTAATAATTGGTTTCACCCTACGATTATAAATCTACACAATCGACCTTTTGATATGCTACAATATTAATACATGTTTAACTATTTAACTATTTAACCGTCAAAATTATACAGAAATAATTTAAACTAATTAAATTGGAAAACTCTATACATAAAAATTTTAATAATATTATTTTTTAATATTATTATCTTTAAAGTAAAAAAAAATTATTAAAAGATTAATATGGTGTTTACTAAGGATAGATGTGTAATTTTTTGTTACCCAATTTGAATTTATACTTATACATAACAGAAGTATTAAGTGAAAGGATTTAAATTCCCTTTAATTTTATAATAAATCAAAAAGTAAGATAAATTCATATAAATAATGAAATTGTAGAAAAAAATGCTTGTTAAAATAATTTCAACTATATCTATCTTAACTTCTTATTTAAGTAGACATTTAATATCTATATCTATATATATTTATGTTATAGGAATAGGTATATATATGGAATGAGTGTATAGTTTCAGGAGAGTTTATTATAGGAATAGGTATATATATGGAATGAGTGTATAGTTTCAGGGGAGTTGTGGATAGAATCTATTCTAGGGACACTCAATTGAGACTCACAAAATCTTAAAAAGACATTTAGAGTTGATTTGAATAAAAAAATAATAATTTTTTTATATTTAGATTTAAATTAAATTTATTTAAAATATTATATAAATATAATTATTTTATTAATATTTATAATACAGAAAAAATTAAACAATATTTTTTATTTTAAACTTTTAAGTCGCTGTTGAAAAATAACTTTGGGAACCCTAGATTAAAATACTTGAAACTATCCTACTCTACCCGCTATACTTTTTAATTGTACAAAACTGGATATAAAATTTAATTTGAATTCTAAAGCGCCTAGAATATGTTACTCTCTTCAGTAATGATAAATATATAAAATAAAATCAAATTCAGGTTAAAAATAAATGAAAAGTAAAACATACCAACAAATCGGTTTATACGGAATAATTTGAACGGAACATAAGCGGTACTTTCCATACAAGATAAAACTGAAAGCCTAAAAACATATCCTCTTCATACAAGATAAAACTGAAAACCTAAAAACCTATTCTTCCAATACCAGACAAAACTGAAAACCTAAAAACATATCCTTTCCCTACAAGATAAAAATGAAAACCTAAAAAACTATTACACCTTCCAAATATAATAAGCGAAAACAAGCTCTTTATTTGAATTTGTTTTGCAGACTAAATAGTAAATGTTGTTGCACGTCAGCCCATTTATTCAAACAGGTCCTCTCCGGCAAATTATTTAAGAAAATTCCCAATCTGATATTTATTTCAGAAAATTCCCAATCTGATATGCAATGGAGGTCCTAATTGACTTCTCCAAAGCCTTTTTCCGAGCTACCATCCATGTAGTCAGCGTTTTATAAAATATTCATCGCCCCACTTATACTCTGCCATCGCGGGAGTCAGAGAAAGTCATGGAATCAGTCTTTTATAAAATATTCATCGCCCCACTTATACTCTGCCATCGCGGGAGTCAGAGAAAGTCATGGAATCAGTCTTTTGTAAAATGTTCATCACCCCAATTTATAAAGCATTTATGAAATTCATGGCTTTAACCTCCATCGCCGGATGAAGAGGTCTGTGACCCACACCCTACAATAGTGAAGATGGAGCTGGTTCCAAGCGCCAACTATCCAATACACAGAAAAACAAAATTCAGGAAGTACCGCTAACTGTCTAATACACGGAAAAACAAAATTCAGGAATTACCGCTAACTATCTAATAGACGGAAAAACAAAATTTGGTAATTACCGCCAATTTTCTCCATTAGTTACAGACATAGAAATGGGCCAATTCCTCCAAGCTGGAATCGCTCCGAGTAGTCTCTGGATCGGCGTTCTCCAACGTCCACAGCAAATGATCGAACAACACCACCTCACACGCCACCGAGAAGCCGTCCCTGAATCTCTCAACGATCAGTGTACTCAACAATGGATGATTCAGATAATGGGCACTTATGAAATATCGTCTCTTACGCTTGCCAACATACACTGTCTTAAATCCCTCAGGCGCTTCGTCTGCTCTGGGATTATCTTCACGGACAATGCTTGATGCCCTAATTTCTGCAACACGATCCGATGGACCATTGAATGAAGGGTTCCGATTGAGGTTGCTGTATGAATGTTTTGTCCTGCCGCCGAAGCTCTGCCACTTCTTGAAAATACACTTCATTTTGTTCACCTTGCTTGATGTCTCCACCATCCTTCTGAAAGGGTACTAAAGTTATCGTTCTTGCTTATCCGAAGGCCTGTGCAGATCCCTTGTCCCTTCTTTTTATAATAACTATCACACGCCTATTCCAGATCTCTGTTATGGATTCTGATAATTTAAAATATGGAATCACAGATATGCAAGAACAGCAAGATATGGGCGATCTATTTTAGTAGCATTCGCATGGGACTTGCAATGAGTAAAAGCAAAAAAATCGAAGGACATAATAAACCGAGGAGGATCTGCATCGACTTCTCATTATGGCCAGAACATTTCATTTATAATAATGGAAAAATATACTCTGTAACAACGGGGAAGATAGCCTGTAACAATATATAATAGCAGGCTAATATATGGCGTTATATGAATGGGCTATCTGTAATTTGTGACACTATGCAGATAGACCATGACAGCCTGTAATATCGTATAATACCATGGTAATCTGAGACATTATATCAACAAGATACGTGTAGGCTCATGGGTGAGGCTAGGAGAGTCGATATCAACAAAATACGTGTAACGGGAGGCCAGGAGAGTCGATAAATTTTTAATGTCTTATAAATTGTAGAGAACAACTATATAATAATAATCATAACTGAAAGTTAGAAGACAACTCACTAAACATAACTTCCAATTTAATCCAGTGTACAAAGACAACTCATTCTGAAGGATAATAAAATAGCTTTCTAATTTTAGGGTTGGAAGTAGTGAAGGAATTATCGCCTGCCAAGTTTAAATATGGAAAATGCATATAAACTATTCTCCTTTGAAAATTATACTACTTTAAATAAAATTGGTTATTTAAACCACCATATAATTTATATTGTAGTAAATTATATATATAAAGCATTTTAAGATTAATTTTAGAATTATAATGGATATCTATTTATGTTAAATTATATTTTATAATTTATAGATATATAGTTTTGAATTTTGATATTTTTATCTTATTTTAAATTTGAAATTATTAAATGATATTAGAATAATTTTTATTTTTTTTTAAATACAAGATATTAAAAAAGATAAAAGAATTAAAAGAGTCATGTGTTTTTGAGTGGCCTGTGTACATATTGATCTTACTAAAGTTTAGAGTTTACATTCTCACAAAATAACATGACTCATGATGGTAATGATGACAATGTAAACAACAGACATGGCTATGGAAGGAAATTAGAGAGAATAATGTGGGCCCCATAATAAGGTAATGATCCATGAAACAAACACACCTCAATGGATCATTCTCAAAATTCTGCAACTTTTGAGCTATGGATCTACATCACTCCACGTCACTCTAAGAGGTATAGATTCATGTGCTCCCTCTTTCCACTTGGCACGAACAATCCTCCTGCTAGAGGTCTTTGCTTAAGTGGATGTTTCCAGTCTTCCTCCTTTCTCCTTCTCCATTTGTGGTTGATCCATAACTTCGTGAGGCTTCTTCTGAGGCTAAATGTTGAGAGGTCTAACATGCTCCCTCTAACCATCAAAACTGTAGTCTCTGCCTTGCTCCTCAAGGCTTTGCATGCATATTCTACTTCAAGTTCATATAGGTTCTTGACTCGAACCCCGATATGTTTCACATGTCCCATGGACATGTGTCTCAAGAAGGCCCTCCCTTTTCTAAATATCACATTGTAGCCACGGTCTTCGAACACAGCTACAAAGACAAGATTCTTCTTTAGACCCAGAACAAACATCACATCCTTGAGTCTGAGAGGGAAGCCTGAGTCCCCCTAAAAGGTGAGAGTACCAATCTCGGTTGTATTGTACGTTACATCATCTCCAAACTCAGTGTTCATCTAGATATCTTTTTCCTCCAAGTCACAAAAAAATTCTCTATTCCCCGTCATGTGGAACGAAGAACCACTATCTAGATACCACACATTACTCATCATGTTTCTCACCATGCATGCAATGGGAGTGAAATCATGCTCGAATTTTGAAGCCAAAGCTTCACCTGTTGCAACTACTACAGGCTCATTCTTGCTTGCCTTCTTATGTTGACACTTCATGGCGTAGTGCCAGAACTCATGACAGTGAAAGCATTTCATTTTGGACAAGTCTTTCTTCTTTGCCTCTTGGCTAGAATCAACTCAACGTGGAACTTCTTCCCCTTGGCCTTCATTCCTTTGCTGATTAATGCAAATTATTCTTCTACTTCTTTGTATGAGGTCCCATCTCTGTTATTCCACCTTATCTCCTCCTGTACCAAATCATACAATAGGCATTCCCAATTCCCAATTTGGTAGCTTATCCTTTCCATTTACCAAATCCTGAAAGCTATGTCCGCACTTGGGAAGGCCTAGAAGTGCTAGGCTTACGAAATCATCCATTGTTATGGTAACACTGACTTGACCAATTTCATCAGGACACAGTGTGAATCTACTCAAGTATGGAATAATGGTTTCGTTCTTTTCCATCTTTATTTTCTGAAGCTTGTCCTTAAGTGTGAGCTTCCTGTGGTCACTGCTCTTCTTGAAAAAACTTGTCAAGGCTTTCCACATTGCATATGGGGTCTCACTCCCAGGGAGATTCGAGAAAATATGGTCTTGAACTCCCTCCAATATGATCCTCCTCGCCTTTGCTACACACTCCTTCTATTTTTCTAGATCTTGAGCATCCGATGTTGGAGGATTCACTATATCATTATCTACGAATTACTTCAACCCATTATATTCCAAAATTGCCTCCATCTTGTCTTTCTAAGCAACATAATTCGAGCTACCCTCAAGGGCCTACTTAGTCTCAGTCCATAGCAATCCATACTGCTAGCTATGAAGAATTGATCCTACAAATTTGATCCACATATAAGGACAACTTCAAATTCTTCTCTCCTAATGTGATTCATGCTCTGGTACCATGTACAAATTCCTTGTAGATTCAAAACTTCTAATGTAATTTACTAAAACAAAACACTTGAATCTACTCTACTCATCAGTGGAAAGAAATTTAATCGATCAAGAAATCAGAACATAGACAGAAGACAAGATTTAATCACATATGGTTAGAGATTTATTTAAGGAAAAGAAACTGCTCAAAACCCGTTACTATATGTATTGCATTAATAAGAAAATAGAGAAAAAATACAATTCTTGCTCAAGTCTGAGTAACCTCTCCACTAGTATAGTCTATCTCATTGCCTCACAAATTAGCATTGGCCAATAGTTAGCCAATTTTCCTACCTTCCAAGCTCCTATTTCCTTGCATTGTTTCCTTGGGAATTAGGCCCCTATTTCCTCACCTTCCAATACTCCAACCTCAATTTAAAATTATTGAAATCTTAGGTCCAAGACCTAAGGTGGAGTATAATAGTCCACATCATCTCAGTTCCTCAGCAACAATGGTTTCCTTACCTTCTTCTACACAAACACTTTGGGGTTCATGCTCGACGACTAATATCAACCGGCTTGCATCACATCATTGTGAATTTTCCTAAGGTTGGATTGTGGATGGTGTAATTCCAATACTCATGGTTCCATCTCAGTCCCACTCTCTTTCCATTATTCCTTTGGTTTCTACCCTATCTGTGTTAACCTTCTCCACATTGGCACTCACTTATTCATTTCAAGGCCAAGTGATGAGGTTCTACTAGATCGAGTTCCACATAAAATAACTTTCCCAAAAGTTAAATTTGAGTGAAGAGAATAACAACTTTTCCTTCAAACCATCCTAATTAAACTTCATTAGCTTTAATATTATTTCAAACCATCATGATTAAACTTCATTAACTTAATATTAATTTATATATATATATATATGATTCAAATATTTTTATTAATTATTTATAATATAATGATAAAATCTAAATAAATTTTTTTAATTTTTTTATATCTAAACTTTTAAATTCATGTTGAAAGATTACTTTATATTTGTTGATATTTCTTTAAATGGGAGTTGTGTTACGTGTATATAGCGTTATCTATAAAAACATATTTGAATTTTAACACTTTTAGAATTATTCTCTTCGGTAACAATAAATACATAAAAAGAAAATTATATTCTAACACCAAAAAAAATATAAAAAAAATGAAAATATAAAATAAAATGCAGGGAAAAAATAAATGAAATAAAATTTCATATTAAAAAAATGTGAAACAAAACATAAACCGGCCTTTATAATATAAGGAATTATACTTAACAGCATGGAATGGAAACTAAGCAATCCTTTCCCAACACGGAAAAATTCGGAAAAATTCTGAAAAACTACTAGATCAAAAACAAGATTTTATTTCATTTTTTATCGCAGAGTACATAGTAGATGTTGTATTGCAGAGTAAATAGTAGATGTTGTTGCAGATTCAGCCCATTCATTCAAACAGGCCCTCTTAGGCAAATTATTTAAGAGAATTCCCATATGCAATCATGGAACTAGAGTCGATAATTATTTAATGTCTCATAAATAATAGAGGACAACAACATAATGATAGTATTTTAACATAATTGAAAGTTAAAAGACAACTCACGAAACATAACATTCCAATTCCAATTAAATCTAGACTACAATTACAACTCATACTGTAGGACAATAAAATAAGTTTTCAAATTTTAGTGTTGGAAATATTGAAGACATTATCACATTAATTCACCAAACTATATTTAAAATTCCCTCTTTTGTAGCAATGTTTTAAATATGGAAACTTCATATAATTTATTTTTAAAATATTAATAAAATTATATATAAAGTATATTATAAATTATACAGTATTAAAAAGATTGATATAAATGACTAAATTGATATTGGTTGATGTGTCTTAAAAAACACTTATAATTTCAAAGTAGAATAGATACCTATTTTTGTTAAATTATATATTATAAGACATATATGTGTGTTAAATTATATATTATAAGACATATATGTGAGTTGGAGAGAATTTTCATACTTTTTATTTTACGTTTTGAAATAATATTTTAAATGATAATAGAATAATTTCAAATATTTTAATATAATATATGGAAAAAATAAAAATAAAGAAAATGATCACCGTGAGCAATATTGGATAATTTTTTTACATGTTGATTTTAATTTAGATAGCTTTTTTTACACATTGATTTTGATGAAGATTTTGATTTCACACTTTCATAACATAGAGTGATCTAGTGGAAGTAACAATCAAGATGGCTTTATAAGGTAATCGCATTGATTTAGGCAAGGGTTTTGACCTCACACTTTCACACCACAGAGTGATCTAGTAAAACAAACAATCTAATATGGCTAGGCAAAGGCAATCTATTAGATGAGAAATGGGAAAATGAGTATAGGAAGTGAATACCAATACACTCAAGCTATGATGACAGGGGTTTCCTATGACCTCTCAAAGCATGGGGAGATGGGGGTAGGGAACCTTCAAATTGCTAAGAAGTGAAAAGAAAAATGAACAAGGCAATCCAACCAATTTGAAGACACATAGTTAATGAATGCCTAGCTAAAGCAACCAAAGCACTAGGTTTGGTGTCATTCTAAGGAGGGTAGGAAATAATATCCAATATATGAGGGATCGCGCTCTAATAAGCATGTTCTTAGGTATCTAGCCCTTTGAGAAGTAAATGATACAATGGATAAAATATAGATGAAAACCAAGGATGAAATGGAGCTAAAATTTTCCTCAAAAGGATTCTTCACAATATTCTTTCACTATGTAGAAGATATAGATATGTTCTTTGACGAATGCCCTTGTTTCTACAACTTTGTAGGAGTGCACGCAATATACTAGATATACAGATTCTCCCTTGAGAAGAATGTTTCACCTCAACACGAGTATGGATTATGCTCATTTCTCTTCCATAGAAATATATGATGCTAAAGCACTAGAGGGAATTGAGAATTCTTTAAGGAGTTCTCTAAAATATTGGATATCACTTGAGTAGAATGATACAACTCCTATTGTTTACTGTCTTTTTAGATGTACATTATAGGTGACCTACTGGAATCCATAAACATATTGTATCAAGATGTATATTGGGTTGAAACCATGACACATCCTATTTTGGTGGAGAAAATTCCATGAACATGACCATCTCCTTATGGACTATCATCTCAATGCTCCAAAACTAGTAGAAACACTGAAAGAAGCTTAGGATGTGAAGGGATATAAAAACTTTATAGTTAAATGCAGCACCAACAAGGGAAATAACACTTTCTTAGGTAAATAAGGGAACATGTCCATCAATAACTTTGTGGCTTTATCAGATCTAGGCAAAGAAGTAAGACCAAGGAAATCCTCTCAAGGAAACCACGTTAATCACACTCAACATATCACAAATGAAATGGAAAAGTAGGATAAGTGTAGAACTAATTTAGAGTATGATAACTACTGTAGATTTAAGAACAAATATGACATTAGAATGGAGAATTTCTTAGTGATGGAGAACATCTCAATGGATGAAGAAATATTGATGTAATCTTTGGGTAACCTAAATATAGAATCACAAACATTGATAGAGAAGTAGGGGGAGTTCTAAGTGTAATGGTCCCTCCCACCCTCTTGGATTTTCTTAGGATCTGGGAGTTGTTACCTACATGTTTTGACCCAACCTCTAAGGTTTGTTATGATAGTCACGTCAGAAAATATCATTCCATTAAGGTATTTGAAACTTAAAAACAATTCCACCATTTGAAAATCTTGCTAAGAGCTTTCGAACAATATAAATTTTATCTCAACCTGACTTTCAGATCGCAAGTTATGTTCATTAGAAGTTTGCAATATTAAAAGGGTACGCAGATCTTCATATGGAACCCGCATGGCCCTTTCCTAGCACGTGTAGCATTGTTGTCACTACTTACCTATCGACTGGTTCACCTGTCCTATTGTGCACAATTCTGGGGTATGAAACTTCCTTAACCAAAATAGCTAGAAGCACATACTCACCCCCCCAACCACCCCACGACCACCCCCCCTCCCCACAACCATTGTGCTATCAAAATTTATGAAGGGAGTACTCAATTAATTTTATTCATCAATTGGAGATAGGTGGGATGACACTAATCCAAACTACACCCCACTTTCTCGTTAAGCATCAACCATGAGGGGGCCCTCCTCAATCAATCTTTACTATTGATCTGAAAGTTGAAAGCACCTTGATCTAATGACAATCATTAATTTCTCCCTTTTGACATGCATGCATTTTAATACAAACTTCATAAGTGAAATGGTGGTACCACTCTCCATCTGGATGATCCAATTAGAGTGATTTCACCCCATTTGAAAGGTTAAACCTCTTTAAGTGTGGGAAAAAACCACAAAAATGATACCACCTATAATCATTGAGATCTGTCTCAATCATCGATTTCTAGGCCATGTCACGCTAGACCATGTCATGTCAGCGTCAGGTTGTCAATCATCACCCTAGGACACATCACGCGGGACCATATTATCCCAAGCCACATGAACCTAAGTCATGTTATCTCAACATTGAGTTCTTCGCATCAGAGGTCCTCACCTCCCTATCCTCACGCCACAATTAGAAATTGTTGAGATTTTAGGTCCAAGAGTTATGATGGAGCCCACTGGTCCACATCATCTCGATTCCTGAACATTGGTGATTTTTGTATTTTCTCGTACACAAAGACCAATATCGACCCACTAGCATTAGGTTGCTCCACATGTCGGCTCTTGCAATTCTTCCCAATGTCAAATTACCAATGGTTTAATTCTAGTACTCATGGTTCCATCTCGGTCCCACTCTCCTTCCTTTCTTCATTTGGCTTTCATCCTATCAGTGTGAGCCTTCTCCCGCTCAAGGCTAACAATGAGATTCCGCTAGGTTGATAACATTTACGAAGATTGAATTTCACTCGAAAGGATAACAACTATTCCTACATTTACGAAGATTGAATTAAAGTGGAGAGGATAACAACTATTCCTATTAACTATCCCAATTAAAATTAATTGACTTAAATATTATTTTTTATATATAAATGTGATTGAATTTTTTGATTATTTATTTATAATATAAAGATAAAATCTAAGTAACATTTTCAATTTTCTTTGTATCTCAACTTTTAAATTCATGTTCAAAGATCTATACTTTGTCATTTGTTAAAAGTTCTTTAAATGGCAGTTGTGTATATGGCGTCTTACATAACTAGGTATAAAATTATATTTGAATTTTAAAACTTCAAGAATATTTTATTTGATTCGGTAACAATAAATATATAAAAAAAATATAAATATAAAATAAAATAAATGAAATAAAATTTTATATTAAAATGAAATGGTAAATCATAACACAAACCGGCCTTGTAATTTAACGAATTATAATTAACATCTGAAAACCTACTGGAGGTTCCAAATACAATTAGCAAAAACATACTTTTATTTCATTTTTTATTGGAGAGTAAATAGTAGATGTTGTTGCAGAATCAGCCCATTGATTTAAACGGGTCCTCTCCGGCAAATTATTTAAGAGGATTCCCATATGCAGTGGAGGTCCTAATTGACAACTCGAAAGCGTTTTTTCCCAGATCAATGTGCAAGAGGTACCAGCCATGTAGTCAACTTTTTATAACATATTCATAGCCCCAGTTATCACGAGAGTCAAGGACCTAGCCATGGAATCAGCATTTTGTAACATGTTCATCACCCCAATTATCCTACCAATTCATAAAGCATTTATAAAATTTACGGCTGTAAGCTCCATCGCCGGATGAAGAGGTCTTTGACCCATAGCCTACGATAATCAAGATGGAGCTGATTACCAACGCCAACTAGCCAATGCTCAGAAAAACAAAATTTAGAAATTACCAGCATCTTCTCCATTAGTTACAGGCATAGAATTGGGCCAATTCCGGGAGGCTGGAATTAGTCCGAGTGGCCTCTGGATTCTCATAATTTAAAATATCAAATCACAGATCTGCAAGAACAGAAAGATATGGGCGATCTATTTTGCTAGCTTTCACACGCTACTTGCAATTCGTAAATGGAAAAAAAATGGAGGGACATAAGAGACCGAGAAGGATCTGCATCAACCTCTTATCATCGCAAAACATCGTGAGGAAGACTAAAACATTTCATATATAAGAATGTAACAATATACTCTGTACCAACGTGTAACATCATATAAAGACAATGGCATTGGCATTATATTAACAGGCTACGTATGATTCGTGGCATTATGTAGATAAGCGATGATAGCCGCTCACATCATATAATACCATGGTAATCTGAGAGATTATATCAACCAGATACGTGTAATTCGTGAAACTAAGAGTGTACATAATTCTTAAATGTTTCATAAACCATAGAAAAGAAATATATAATAATAATAAATGAATGTTAAAAGACAACTCACGAAATTTCTAAACCTTGCATGACACTGGGTTAGTACCACCAAAACAGTGTTGGAACTACCACTAAATTTCTAGGTGAACTCATGCACTTTTCAATGTTTCCCTTTTAGTTACTCCCGCAATTTTATCATATTAAAATAATATTTTTCAAAATTTAATATCCGAGAGATATATAGTTTAGGTAATTGAACTTGGTAGGTTTAATGGTCAGGGACTTATGTTTCCTTTAAAAAAATCTAAGCTTAAATCTATTAAAGATGTCATTAAAAAGAATTATCAATATATAAAATATTTATTAATGTTTTCTCTTTTTTAAGAAAAATAATGGAGAATAATTTCTTAGGTATAAAACAATTACATATAATCTATGCTGTTCTTAATTAAGGATTTAACAATTGTTTGAATACTAAAATTTATATATACATATTCTATCTTTTTAATATGCTAAATTTTATGCATATCTTTTACCATTAAATCTAACCATTATATAAAATATTTAAATCAATTAATTGTAAAATAATCCTTACATAAACATTTCAATATATTACTTTTCAATGCAAAATTAAAAAGTTAAGAATTAAAAATATATTTTAATCAAAATCTTAAATAATATATTTCACTGTTGAGTGTAAATAAAATATCTTAATGTTCTCTAGAGTAGACAATTTTTTATATTTAGTTTTTTTTGTTTAATTTAATATTTAGATTAGATTATATATATATGGAGTTGTTTTAAGTACCAAAAATACTTCCAAAAAGTAACACTAATGACAACTTGTATATACACATATAAAATAATTAGTAATTCGAAAATTTTAATTCATAATCAATTAGGAGTTACACACTATTATGACATTCGTGCCTCTGTGCAGGTCACATGTTCAAACCTCGATTTACCTATGCAATGTTGTTTAGGGGCAGTGCAGTTGCACGTGGAAGTTATAATGGCATCCATAAAGGATATATATATATATATATATATATATATATATATATATATATAAGCACACAAAAATAAATAATTCTGGTAATATTAGATGTTGGAGGTTTTGAAATAATGTATATATATATATATATATATAATGACGAAGAGTGAATCTTCTCAACAGAGTCATTAGAAATTATTCCGAAATTCAATTGAATGTCACAAAATCATATAATATTTATTAAATTTGATTGGGAAAAAAAATAACAACTATTTATTAATCTTTTTGGAAAAAATTAATTATAATTATCAAAATTAATTTACTTGATTTTAATATTATTATTTTTACGTATAAATATAATTCAAATCTTTCTATTTAACTATTATAATATAAATAAAAATTTAACTAAAAATTTTTATTTATTTCTTTCATACTTTTAAATTCATATATTTTTATTAGCTATTTATAATATAAAAATAAAAATTTAAATAAAAAAAAATATTTTATTTATATCATATTTTTAATTGATTTTTTTGTAACCTAAGGTAGTTTTTTCATTTTCTATTTATAGAAGCAAGTTGTTCCATATACAAAATCCCGGTGCCCTCAAGTTGCCCACATAGGAAACCAAGTCTGTTGCCCACCTTAGTCTCTTATAAGCCATCCAGTAGCGAAATCTAACAAGTCTTTCAACCCAACCTAAATAAACTTCACATCTAGATACACTCTTTAAGGTCCAACCTGACATATAAAGACAAAAAAAGTAAAAGATATCCGCTAAAAAGATCAGTAACAACTGGAAGATTAAATACTATTTTTTTCTATCTTATTTTTCTAAATCCACAATAGCCAGAGTAGCAACAGAGTCACCCGACACCGGAGACAACTTCATCATTCGCTGTTGGATCTCATCCAGCTTACTATCATGCATAAACATCATAATTTGCAAGTTCTTCATGTCTTTTTTGAGGTTGGGCATGCCTTGGGCTATTTCCACCATCTCCCCTCCCACCTATTCCAGAGCTCCGACCAATAAGCGGTTCATGACTTAGTATATGTGCAAGGTTTGTTGAAATAGCGTCATCTTGCCCATGGTGTGCCTTGGGTTGGGACTATGTCCCCCCATTCTTCCATTTCTGGTTTAGAGTCTTCTTCCATGATGTTGTCTTCCATCTCCTAGATCAACTGGCGAATGTCAGCATCCGTGCCTTCTTTTTATGTTCAAGCTACCTCTTTGACCGCCACCTTAGTGGATTTCCTACTTGTCTCGGCTATGCAGTCTCCGAAATGGTAGGTTCTTTTCTAACTGACTGGCTCTGGAACCCTCTACCCCCACGGCCCCTGCCTCTGCGTAGGCGAGTCATCTCTTCATTTTTAGACTCCTGCTTACAATTATCAGCATAAAACATTAGCTTTTGAAGATCTTCATACTTCCTTTCTTCCAATGTTTCCTTTTTTCTAAGCATCCCCACCGTATTCAAGCCCTCCCCATCAATCTGGAGAGTCATAGCTCTCTCCCATCCTGGACTAAGAGAGACGGCCGAGCCGTCTACCATCCAATCCTTCCTAAAATTCTCTTCCTTACCTTCCCAAGGCTGACGCTTTATACTGAGATTACACTCCCCTAGCATGCCTATGCTCTCGCAGCTATTAATTAGTTGATCTGGGCTATCTCTCTGCCTCTCATCTCTGTCCTCAGCCCTAACCTGTCTCAGCCCCTTCCCAACGTACCCATGCTTACCCCCGTCTTTCAACATACTATTCTTCTCAGAGAGAATTGCAGGAGGTAAGCTAGAAGAAACATACCCGGAGTTATGTTCGGCCACAAAAATCCCCAATGCTTGTGCTGCCCTACTCCCGTCTTCCCTTATCTGCCCTTTTCTGCGTTCTATGCTCTCTCCCTAATCTTACCACCCTCATGTATCCCTTCCCACCTACCCTACGTCCCATCCTGCTACTGCCGCCATTCTTGCCAACCTCACTCCTCATAATCATACCACTTCATTCCCTTGATGTTCCCGCTGTCATCACAACACCACCATATGCAGTTGTTCCAGCTTAAGAATAGTAGGCGGCCCATACTCTCTCCTCATCTGTCCTTATGCCCGTAGTCTTCCACTTCGTCACCCCGACCGGGGCATATCATACTTTTAAATTCATGCTTAAAGATATAAACAATTTAATTTTATTTATATCAAACTTTTAAATTCATTCTTAAAGAGATATATATCTTTTATATTTTTTAGACCTAGAATTCTTTACAATTCTTTAAAAGGTAGTTGTGTATATAGCGTGCATCTTACACATAACTCGGTATAAAGGGAAAATATATATGAAATATCATCATTATTACCCAGAGTAAATTTTCATATGAAAAACAACTTGTAAAACATAACACCAAATAGTCGTGGTAATATACGGAACTGCAGCGTTGAGCAGAGCTTAACCGATCCTTTACATAGAGGATAAAACTCTGAAAACCTATTAGACTTTCCAAATTTAATGAGCAAAAACAATCTTTTTTTAGTGCAGAGTAAATAATAAATGTTGCTGCAGATTCAGCCCATTGATTCAAAAAGGTCCTGTGAAGCAAATTATTTAAGAGAATTCCCAATCTAATATCCAATGCAGGTACTAATTGACTTCTCCAAAGCCCTTTTTTCCAGGCTACCATCCACGTAGTCAGCGTTTTATAAAATATTCATCCTTCAGTTATCCTCTGCCATCCCCGGAATCAGCGTTTTGTAAAATGTTCATCACCCCAATTATCCTATCAATTTATAAAGCATTTATGAAATTCATGGCTTTAACCTCCATTGCCGATGAAGAGGTATTTGATCCACAGCCGACAATAATCAAGATGGAGCTTATTCCAAACGTCAACTATCTCATACACAGAAAATCAAAAATTTAAAAATTACCGCCAACTATATAATACGCATAAAACCAAAATTTAGAAATTGCCAGCATTTTCTCCATTAGTTACAGGCATAGAAATGGGCCAATTCCTCCAAGCTGGAAGCCCTCCGACTGGTCTCTGGATCGGCGTTCTCCAACGCCCATAGCAAACTATCGAACAGCACCACTTCACAGGCCACCGAGAAGCCGTCCGTGAATCTCTCAACGACCAGTGTCCTCAACAATGGATGATTCAGATAATGGAAACTAACGAAATATCGTCTCTCACGCTTGCCAACATACACTGTCTTAAATCCCTCCGGCGATTCGCCTGCTCTGGGATTATCTTCACGTACGAGGCTTGATGCCCTAGTTTCTGCAACACGATCCGATGCATCATTGAAGGCAGGGTTTCGAGTGAGATTGCTGTATGAACGTTTTGTCCTGCCACCGAAGCTCTGCCACTTCTTGAAAATGCACTTCATTTTGTTCACCTTGCTTGATGTCTGTACCATCCTACTTAAAGGGTACTCAGGTTATCGCCTCTTACTTATCCAAAGGCCTGTGAAGATCCCTTGTCCCTTCATTTTATAATAACTATCAAAGGGCTAATGCTAGCCTCTGTTATGGATTCTAGTAATTTGAAATATCAAATCACAGATATGCAAGAAACGCAAGATATGGGCGATCTATTTTACTAGCATTCGCATGCGACTTGCAATGAGTAGAACCATAAAAATCGAAGGACATAATAAACCGAGGAGGATCTGCATCGACCTCTCATCATCGCAAAAAGTCGTGGGGGGTGGCCAGAACATTTCATTTATAATAATGGAACAATATAATCTGTAACAACGGGGAAGTTAGTCTGTAATATTATATAATACCAGGCTAATATGTAGCATTATAAATATGCTACGTGTTATTTGTGACACTATGTAGATAGACGATGATAGCCTATAACATCATATAATACCATGGTAATCTGAGACACTGTATCAACAAGATACGTGTAGTGTGATGGTTGAGGCTACGACAGTCGATATCAACAAAATACGTGTAATAGGAGACCAGGAGAGTGGATAATTTTTTAATGTCTCCTAAATTATCAAGAACAACTATATAATAATCATCATAATAATAATCATAATTCAAAGTTAAAAGACAACTCACTAAACATAACTTCGAATTAAATCCAGAGTACGAAGACAACTCATACTGAAGAATAATAAAACAGATTTCTAATTTTAGTGTTGGAAGTAGTGAAGGCATGTTTAGTGAGTTTAGTATTTGGGGTTTTCTGTGCCACAAAGAGAAGCAGATTTCTCTTCTCCTGCTCAGACGTGAAATGCATCTCAGATCATGACTGCAATTTTCAAAGATGTAGTACTCGTCATATTTCAGTGATTTCTTATCATAGCTGGGATCACCAGATGTGCAGCTTGTAGGATATTTTTGAGTGTGAGTGGAGCATTTAAACAATGGAAATGAGATTTAACAAACTTTGTTATTATATTCTAGGCTATCCAAAATATTATGTTGTTGTGATATATGAGGATATACTCATGTAGTATATTAGGGGTTTTTATTTTATTCATAAATTTTTTTTTAGGTGTTTGTGTTTTGACAACTAATATAGTGTTACATTACAAATTGTTACAAATTGAAAAGATTAAGAAATATTTATCATTAGTTTTCTTTTTTCAGAATTTCATGGGATATGATGTCTACTCTAGTTTGGATGCAAGGTTGGGAGCAATGATGCATTTTTTTATTGGGTTATAATTTTATGGCAAGAACACATGATCTAGATGTAGCTGTAAAGAGAGAGTGTATCCATTTCATTATGAACATTAATCTTAAGGCGAGAATGTATCCATTGCACTATAAACCTCTTAACTTCTTATAGAGCACTACAGTGCCCTACCAAATTGAAAAAAAGATTCACAAAATTTCTATACAAGATACAGTCATGGGGATTCATTTCAGTGATAGAAGTATAGGCTACATATTTAACAATATGTGGCTTGAGAGTTTACCAATTTGATCTAGATACTGTAATATGGGTTGAAAAGTACGTGTTAAGGTCTAGAAGGGTTAAGTTTATTTCCCTATGTCTTATATAGGTGTTAGGGTCCAGAAGGTTACAAGATTGTTGTTTTATGTTTTGTATTATTCTAAGGTGTTTGGAATGAAATTGTCTATTTAAACAATAAGCACAAAAACTAAAAGGAAAAAATTATTGTATAATCATTTTATCGCAATATTATAAGAAAAATTGGAATTATTCACATGTGTGGTGGGCATGACATATATCATTTATTATAATCCTTAGTCTTGAAGCATTTGATTAAATCGAAACTTTTAACTTATAATTTCATTATCAATAATTTATTATACACTATTTAACCTCATTCTTAAATTCAACCTAGTTCAATCATAATAAAATTTATATTTTTCTTGGAGCCAATATGTACTTCCTATCAAGTGGAATTTTGGTAAATTATTAGGCAACCCTCATTTTGCGCTAATATTATTAAGCAAATGTGGTAATATTATTAAGAAATAGGGTGAGCTTGGTTGGTGAGAATATGGCACTATTACAGTTCTCATTCAAGTTCAATATCCAAAAATGTGGAAATATGCTTCTCACGGGCTTTGGGGATAGGGGATAGTTGTGCACAAGCCGAGCTTGTGATGTCCCATAAAAGACCATTCTTGATGACATCTCACATTGATAGACACTCCTAGTTCTGGTGTTGACATGACAATTGACATGACAAACATGTGTACGTTATGATGACATCTCACATTGATAGACACTAGGAGAGTTCCTGTGCTGACATGACAAACATGGGTACATTATGAGCAAGTATAGTGGAAAAGTTAGAAAACATTGAACTTGTCATTTTATGTTGAAACAACATGAAAGGATTCAACCTATGACTCAATGTGCCCAAGGGATCCGATGCTACTCAAGTGGAGGCATCTTCATAAGTTGCAAATTTAGAATTTTATGGATACAATGTTGCCATTAGATACCATAAAGAGAAAGGATTCAACCTATGACTCAATGTGCCCAAGGGATCCGATGCTACTCAAGTGGAGGCATCTTCATAAGTTGCAAATTTAGAATTTTATGGATACAACGTTGCCATTAGATACCATAAAAAGAAATGTTAAACAAGGTGAAGCAACCAAGAAAAGTTATTAATGTTAAACAAGGTGAAGCAACCATGAAAAGTTATTCCATTATTTCAAAGTAGAATATTTACATTATAAATAAATACAAGCTTCTCCAAATTTGCTATAATAATATCATTGATGTGTGAACTCACACCACCATTAACAAAAAAAAATACAAGATAATGTCAAACTTCAGAGATAGATAAACCAAGCAACATGATCTTTCTATGGAGGTTATTTGTAGCCTTTTCTGTAACAACATTGGAGCTCGTTGTTTGTACCACACATCTTTCTACATATTCCATGTGGACAAAGTGACACTCATCTACTTAGGCACATCAAGTGATTATAAATGAAGGATAATAGATATTAAAAAATCTTAACATAGTGAAAGAAACTTTCTATTGGTTTATTCTTGTACAAGTCCTTCAACTTGCTAAAATCTCTCTATGATGTAGATTTTCCTTCACAACTTTGGAAGACTCAAACTTGTAAGATGAATTTAAGAAAAATATTCATTAACAATGGAATTAAAATGTTCCAAATCTCTCATTGGTTTAAAGTTGACCGATTTTCCTCTCTATGGAAAATGTGGATCTTCATAATTTCTATATATTTCAAGTAATTGCTATGAATAATAAATAGAAACATCCCTATAATATTGAACACCTTTTTAATAATTCTTCTCTAAATCTTGAAGGGACTTCTTCTTTGGGCCAAGTGGATCATTCTCCATAAGAAATTCTCCAAGTAGAGCACTTCCACTTAAAATACTATGCATTATAAGAATTATCAATTCTAAATTAGAAATTCGTGGATAGCTTAAAAAAATCACCTTGATAACAAACATAAATTTGATCTACCATAGAAACCTAACCAACAAAAAAATCCGTTTTTTTTGGCTAATAACTTACTTGATTTTTCTGTATTCTCACGAAATTAACAATATTATTTACCTGATTATTAACACAAATTATAACTTTTTCTAATATAACAACCTATAGATATACATTTACACCTTTATAAGGCAATTTCTAATAATAACAACTAAATGTTAAAAAAAAATACAACTATGCACGTGTGTTCCAAAGCATAGTCGACGAGACTAGTAAAGGAGGGCCTGAAAACTTTATATTTTTATGTCTTGACCATTACCAACCGAGCAACCTCTATGGAGGGGTGCCCTAACTACGACTGTGCATGTGTGTTCCAAAGCACAGTCCCAAGATTAGTAAAGAAAGACGTGAAAACTATATATTTTATATCATGACAATTACCAACGGAGCAACCTCTATGGAGGATATTGAGGATCTTAAAAATATATTTTTGCTAATTTAATAATTTCTTCTACTTTCGTTAGGATGGAGTTGATGATGGAGTTGATGGATAATATTTAAAAATAAATAAATTAAAAAATATTATCTATTAATTATAATTTTATTTATTATTTATTTTTTTTTATTTTTTATTATTATGAGAAAGAATAATTATCAAATAGGATCAATTTATATTTGTGGAAATTATTTTATGAATTTTTAAAAAGATATTTTTAATTATTATTATTATCTATTTTTTAAGGTCATGGTCAAGTTAAATACCAAATTGGTGTATGAGGCTTTTTTGTTTGTGGGATTATTAAGGCATACATACTCTCCTGTCCTATGGTTTTTGAACCTATGACCTCTTAAGAGGAAACATGTGATCTTAACCATTAGACCCACTCAAGCTATATAATTTAAACAAGGAAGAAAAACTTCTTCTATTTTACTTTGATTAAGCTGATAAATAATACTTAATTAAAAAAATGATTATATACAAACCATAATTTTTTAATTGTATATATGTAATAAAAAAGATAAATAAACATTGTAAAGTTATGTTAAGTGATCCGTATTTCATCTAACAATTAATTAAATTAATAAGATCTAAAACTGGATAAAGATTAATAATATGTTATCACTTTAATAATGTGGAACATGGCAATTTAAAAGATATTTAATATTATTTAATAAATAAAATATTTACCAATTTTCTCTTTATATATATGGAAAAAATAATAAACAATACAAAAAATGATTATTGAGTATAGAGACGTTGAATATAATTGAAAACTCTAGATATAGTGGAACAAGAGATCATCTTTGTCCAAGGATTTAATAATCATTTGACTACTAATATCTATAGAGGTAGCATAATTTTACTCTTTGATATGCTACCTATATACATGTTCTGTTACTATTTTTTTGATCCAGTCAAGTTATATCAAAATATTTTAAACTAATTTATAATATAAAAATTTTCCTTATATCATAAAAATATTTTAATATATATTTTTTCATTATTACATCAATTTTTAAATAAATATAAATCATAGTTAATAAAAATATTAAATAATTAATTTCCAATCATTGGATTTAAAATAAAATATTTTTTATCCAGTGTTTTGTTAAGGCACTCTCTAATTCTCTTTATTAGGGTGATATATTGGACATGATTAAGATATAATCCCTTAATTACCCACTCTGATCGGGGTGATATATTGGACAGTATTAAGATATAGTCCCATCAAGCTAACAATTTATTCCAGAGGGTCTTTGATAGAGGTGATCAGGTGCTATGTTAATGAGCTCCTTAACGTGAAGTCACCGATTCAATCGGAATGATATATGAAGATATAGTTCGACAAAGGTTAAAAAAAAATCCTTAAAGTAAAAAAAATAAAAATTATTTAAAATATTTATATGGTGTGTACTAAAAAAGATGTGTAATTCTCCACCCATTTGAATTTATATATATATAAGAGAAACAGTAAGTAAGCAGAGGATTCAATTCTGTTTAATTTATATAAATTAAATTTTAATAAATTGCAAATCTTAAAAATACATATTAAATTTATATGGTATTCCTAATTTTTTTTAAATTTATAGGCTTTTAAATATTTTAAAAGTATATAATTTAAAATTATTGTTTATATATATATAGGGATAGTGTACCGGATGCCGAGTCTTTGGGGTTAGAAACTATTCTAAAGAGAGTAATTACCCTGACAAATTCATAAAAATAACAATGAGGAAGTTTAAATTGAGTCAGAAGAATAATATTATTTTTTTAAATAAATTTAATTTAATTTAATTGCATTTTTTTATATATAATATGATTATTATTTATTAATTATTTTAATTAAAATAAAATTAAATGTTCTCGTTGAAAGATTTATATTTTTTTTACCTGACAAAATCATAAAAATGCCAATGAGGAAGTTTAAATTTGATCAGAAGAATAATATTTTTTTTTTAATAATTTTAAATTGAATTTAATTAAACTGACATTTTTAATATTAAAATATGATTATTTTATAAATTTAATATAAAATAAAATTAAATAATTCTCATTTAAAGATCTATATTTTATTATAGAAAACTGGATATAACTTATATAAATAATTTGGATTAATTTTCGAATCTGGTAATGCTCGGCCCATAACATTCCTTTCATAGGACTTGCTTTCGCTTTTACAGAGTTGGATACAAAATATTTGTCTTTGAAACAGGGATTAAAGTAGTAGATCTTTTGCCTTTTTAGAAAAAATGTTTATTTGGAAAAGCTGGAGTTGATCAACAATATTACTCAGTAAAGCAATATTAATTATAAAATGGATTAATAACATTGCTAAAGTTCATGGGAAAATTGGTTTATTTGGAAGAGCTAGAATGAGTAAAACAATATTCACTGTGAAGTTGATTAACAACATTGCTAAGCTTCATGGAAGGGTATTTGTATTTGGAAGAGTAATGATAACTATATATAAAAAGTATAAATATAATATAGAACTAGGGGAAAAACATATGAAAGGTCATCCCAAATATTATATCAATAGAGAAATGGTAAAACATACCCACCAAATCTGCGGATACGGAACTCTAATTAGCATCGTGGAACGGAACCTAAGCGATCCTTCCCATTGAAGATAAAACTGAAAACCTATTAGACCTTCCAAATCTAATGAGCAAAAACAAGCTCTTTATTTTATTTTTTATTGCAGAGTAAATAGAAAATGAGCTCTTTATTTTATTTTTTATTACAGGGTAAATAGTGAATGGTTTTTCATGTTCAGCCCATTGATTCAAACAGGTTTTCTGAGGCAAATTATTTAAGAAAATTCTCAATCTGATATGCGATGGAGGTCGTAATTGACTTCTCCAAACCCTTTTTCCAAGCTACAATCCATGTAGTCAGCGTTTTATAAAATATTCATCGCCAGAGTTATCCTCTGCCATCACGGGAGTCAGAGAAACCAGTCATAGAATCAGCAATTTGTAAAATGTTCATCACCCCAATTTCTAAAGCATTTATGAAATTTATGGCTTTAACCCACAGCCTACAATAATCAAATGGAGCTGATTCCAAACGCCAACATTCTAATACACAGAAAAACAAAATTTCGTAATTACCGACAAGTTTCTCCATTAGTTACAGACATGGAAATGGGTCAATTCCTCCAAGTTGGAATCGCTCCGAGTGGTCTCTGGATCGGTGTTCTCCACCGTCCACAGAAAATGATCGAACAGCACCACTTCACACGCCACCGAGAAGCCGTCCCTGAATCTCTCAACGATCATGCTAGAATTAATGCTTAATTAGTTATGTAAAATGATGACAAAGTAGTCACCAGATTTTGTGTTCATTGCAAAATTAAATCAACAGATTGTTAGGGATTAAAGCAGCAGATTGTTAGGGTCGTCAGTGCTGCTGGAAAGTGCTAGAAATTAGTTGTAATTGCACTAGAATTATTCCATAGTTGATTTTAGTAATAGTTTTACTATTTAATAATGTAGTTAATAGTTGAATCAATATATGAGATTTGCAGCAGTTTCTAGCTCACACAGTCACTGTGTTTTTTAATTGTTTTATCTATATTTTTTATATGTATTGTTCTTCATAGTACTATTGGCTTCTTAATTTGCCTTAAATAATTTATTTCATATTCAACAAGTGGTATCAGAGCAGGTAAAATTGTTTTGGGTTAAAGTTGTATTGTTGGAATTTCGCCAAAGTTAATCATGTCGAATTCTAACCAGATGCTAGTT